>PVIH01015551.1:0-49168 GCA_004025045.1 Sigmodon hispidus | reverse complement strand
CTCTGTAGCGCTGGATTGGTAGATAGATATTCTTTCAGTCTGCCTTTGTCCTGAAATACCTTGTTTACTCCATCTATGGTGATTGATAATTTTGCCGGGTATAGTATTCTGGTTTGGCATCCATGCTGTTTAAGCGTCTGTATAACTTCTGACCAAGCCCTTCTAGCTTTCATCGTTTCCATTGAGTAGTCAGGCGTTAAGAAGTTCCTTTTTTAAGACATGGTTTCTCTGTGTAGCCCTGGCTCTCCTGAAACTCATTATGTAGACCAGACTGGCCTTGAACTCACAGAGATCTGCCTGCCTCTACCTCCTGAGTGCTGGGATTAAAGGTGTGTGTCACTACTGCCTAGCCAAAAAAGTTTCTTAAGGCTTGACATCTGCCTAAAGTAGTATAGGCATGAAATAAAAAACAAAAATCTAATTATTCAGAGTAAAAGTTCATCAGCTCTTTTGCATTTAGTTCTCTAATTGTTCAAAGGAATCGTGTCTGTGAATTTTTTCTTAACTTTTCTCTATCTTTTTAATCCTTGGTCCTACTTTGGCTTCACATAACATTACTTTATGCAATGTTGAACCCTTCCATTGTCCAAATACAGATGTTTCACTCATGTTTGGGCTCACCCATCATAGGAGACATGTTCTTCCCCTGGTTCCACAGAAGCAGACTTGGACCAAAAATAGCCAAACTGGTGACCAAGATTCATTTGGACAGGGCCAAACTATCACAACAAATAGGAGTCATGTGGATTTACCACATCCCTTTGCAGGCTATTTAAAGTCTCAAGACCAGCCAAGCAACATAGAATTAGGAACGTCAGCCTGATCATTATGGGCTTGTTTTCAGCTTCTGACAAGGCTGCACTCCTGAGAATTGTCAGGCACCAGGTTAACACATGCCATGCCGGCCCTCCTCAAAGAACATATTTTTCTCCTTATGCCTTTGTTATGAACTACTAGAAGAAAGGTTGTCGCTTTTCTGGTTTACAACACACCTACCACCCCACAGCTAATTTCCCCAAATGAACAGCCAAGTGCCCACTCATTTTTATCCCAAACACTGATTTGAAGTTCCCCAAGTGGTGCAGCATCCTAATTTTTAAGACTACCTTAGAAGTGATTAAAAAAGAAAATTTTCTGAAAGCCGGTTATTAAATTTTGCTAATCATTAGCAGAAGTAAAATGTGCACAGCAACACAGAAAAGTTGCTCTTGAGCTATTATGGGTGAGTGAATCCTAGTTCTGACCATCCTCATTGGAAGCCTTCAGCAAAAGCCTAAAACCTCTGTGCCTTAATGTGTAAAGTATGCATAGTGGTAGCTGCTAATTCCTAGGAGTAGTAGGAGTCAATGAGTTACAGCAACTGGAAGAATATCAGACTGTGGTAAATTATCTAAAGGTGTTTTTTTACTATTAACTATGTGCTTTTTTGTTAATACATTCTTATGATTTTAATGATATTACTTTTGATTTAGTAATCTATAAACAATTGTAATTCCTAAATAAGCGTTGTATAGCATTTTTGATTCTTGCTAGTTACTCAACTGTAATATTCTAGAGCTTTTAGGAACATTTATTAGCTTTTTATTTATTTTGTGTGCCCAAAGACATTTTTCTTTACATAATTACAAGAAGTTCTTATACTTATATAATTAAATTCACTTGCTGGCCACTATTTTCCTCAAACAGTATAGCTGTCTTGTAACTTGTAAGACCCTTAAGTGCCTGAAATCTTTCTGTCTTGGATTTCATATATTCTGCTATTTTTATGTATAAACATGTTTCTGATAAAATGTAATAAAGAAATTAGGCACAGTATAATTAACAATAACTCATAATAAAATATAATAATCATAGCAATATGTTATTATAAAGGTCATTGAAAGCATATAAAATACTGACTTCTGGCATTTTCCCTGTAATGTTTTCATATCGAGATTATAAGTTGCTGAAACTGAGGTAGAGAGGAAACTAGTCTATACTTCTCAGGGAGACTTTTGGACCTGCTGGTTGGCATCACCTGGAACATATTAGAAATGGAAATAACTCAATTATAATATATTCAGACTAGAAAAGAAAGGCTTCCATTGGGGAAGAAAATAAAATTGTTTTGTCAGATAACATGGTTTTATATTGTAGAAAATTCTAAGAAATTCACTAGAAAGAACAAGTTCATAACAAATATAGGTTATGAATCAGCACAAAGTGAGCCATATATATTTATACATATACACATATATATTCACACAAATATATGAGCGATTGAACAGTCTTAAGAGGAAATTAAGAAACAGGTCTATTCACTACAAAATTACAATGAAATGTTCAGAAATAAATCCAACAAAAGAAATAGAAAATGTATGCACTACTGTTTCTGGGAGAAATGAAGACTATGAGTAAAGGGAGATTTAATGTTCATGGATCAGAAGATGGTGTTGTCTATGCTTTGAAGAGAATCTGTGCTCTGAGATGGACTCCTTACGTTATCTATCAGTTAGTATCTCATTGCTGCAACAAAATACCTAACAAAAACCACTTAAGAAAGGACAAATTTACAGTGTATGAGGACATTACACCAAGTGTATGAGGAAAGCAGTTATGTTGTGTTCGGTCAGGAAGCCAAGAGACATGAATGCTCGTGCTCAGCTTCCTTTCTCTTCAGTCATTCTTGGTCCCCACACCAAGGAGTATGGCTGTCCACAATTAGGGTGGATCTTCCCTCCTCAGCCAGTGGTGGTATTTTTGGTAATTCAAAGTGCAGCCAACTTGACAGTAGAAATTAAACATCACGAGAGGGTACACTGCCTTCTCTTTTGAGCATCAGCTACTAAAGGAATTATGAACAGAGGGGTATTTGTTGGCATATGAGCTTGTCAATGTAGGGTCAAGCTCTACAGAGTATCTGGCCCAAAAGTTATCCCCTTTGCTTCAGGAATTACTTGACCCTAGAAAGCATATTTCTTTATAATGAAGTAAAACATTACATATGCATGTATGAAATTCTCAAACAGTTAAAAATGTTTTATAAAATAAAACTTCTTATATCAAAGTGGGATGAATTGGCATAAAATATTTCAATCCTCCTCACTATCACTAAGCAGAATTTTTTGTCTAAGCAGAAATCATTTGTGTACTATAACAATTTTTATTTCAATGTATTTTCTGTTTAAAATAACTTCTATTAAACAGATATAATTGGACATAAATATAGGGTTTGGCTTTTAAAGGAAAAAAATCTATCTAAATAGAAACACTATTATATGTTTCAGTGAATTTACTGTAGTCACTTTAGGAGATGATAGTCTGAGCCAAGCATGATGCCACATATCTGTAATTCCAATACCAAGGAAGCTGAGGCAGGAAGGTTTCAAGGCCAGCCTGGAATATCTAGCCACACTCTGTTTTTAAAGCCCCCTCCAATAAATGGCTATCGTGAGCTGAAACAATGCAGTTTAATTCAGAGGATAAAACCACTTAGCTCTTAACATAGAAAACAAGAAACACCCTCCTCTCAAGGAGGCATACATGAACTCTCAACAACTGATTGTATGCATGGAGTCTACACAAGACTGAGCCCCTAAACATCCAGTCATAGATAGGAGAGGGGTGCATGGGACCATACCCCACTCAAGAAGGTAATGGCAATCCAGGGTTTCTGGGGGAAAAGGCATTATCTTTCTTAGTGTAGTCACGGGTGAGTTACCCATGTTTCAGTGGACAGCTCCACACCCATATCTATGCAGGCAGCTATGGTTAAGCCCAGTGAAGTCATAAAGTAAAAACAGACGTAAAACAAAGAAACATGAAAGTAGAATGAGAATAGTAGAAGGATGCATGGGGGTAAGTGTAACTGGAATATATTCAATACATGTAGAAATTGTCAACTAAGAAAAGAAAAAAATAATTTCTTAGTTGTAGTGGGATTATGCTGGTAATGTTGTAAACATATGTCCCGCCTATGGGTTTAATAAAATAATGGCTGATTGGCCAAAGGCAAACAGGAAGTGTGGGTGGGGCTAAAAGGCTAAAAACAACTCAGGAACATCTCAGAGCATACAGAGAAGCCAGACCAATGCCAGAGTCACCAGAGCTGCCAGGAGATGCAGAGGAAATGCTGCTCTAAGCAAAGGTACCGAGCTGCATGGCTGAACAAGATGGGTTAAGTTCAGATGAAGAAGTTAGCAAGTTACATGCCTGAGCCCTAGGTCAATCAGCATAAAAATAATACAATCATCTGAGTGACTCTGTGGGATTGCAAAACTGCGGGTTTGCAGGGCCGAACCTCGAGGCTAGGCCTGGAAAGTCCGGCCCAGAACCATTTACAACACTTAGTTATTATTAATAGTTCTTAGTTCTTTTTAAAATAAAAAAAGGAAAAGAACACAAGCAAGGGAGATTTCTGACAACTGATGATGACAGTTAGGGTATTCACTAATCTGAATCCTGGGGTAGGCCAACTCAGACATCTTCTCCACTATTGCTAGTAGTCTAAGTTGAGGCCATCCTTGTGGATTCCTGGAAACTTCCCTAGAACCAGGTTTCTCACTAACCTCATGATGTCTCCCTCTATCAAGGTATCTTTCATTGATCTCCCACTCTGTCCCTGTTCCAGCTTGACTATTCTGTTCCTTTATGTTCTCATCCCCATCCCCTCCTCTCTATTGCTCCCTTTGCCCGAGTTTACTCAGGAGATCTCATCTCTTTCCCCTTCCCAAGGGGATCCATGCATCCCTCTTAGAGTTCTCCTTCTTAGTTAGCTTCTCTGGAGCTGTGAATTGTAGCCTGGTTATCCTTTGCTTTACATCTAGTATCCACTTATGAGTGAGTACACTCCATGTTTGTCTTTCTAGGTTCTGGATTATCTTACTCAGGATGATATTTTGTAGTTCCATCAATTTGCCTACAAATTTCATGATATCATTGTTTTTTACTGATAAGTAATATTCCATTGTATATATGTACCACATTTTCTTTATACATTCTTCAGTTGAGGGGCATCTAAGTTGTTTCCAACTGGCTATTACAAATCATGCTGCTATGAACATAGTTGAACAAGTGTCCTTGTGCTATGATTGAGGTATATGCCCAAAAGTGGTAAATCTGGGTCTTGAGGTAGTATGATTCCCAATTTTCTGAGAAGTTACCATACTGATTTCCAAAGTGGCTATACAAGTTTGCACTCCCACCAACATTTGTGGAGTGTTCCCCTTGCTCCACATTCCTTCCAACATAAACTGTCATCAGTGGTTTGATCTTAGTCATTATGACAGGTATAAGATGGTATCTCAGAGTCATTTTGATTTGCATTTCCCTGATGACTAAGGATATTAAGCAATTTCCTAAACATCTTTTGGCCATTTGAGATTCTACTGTTGAGAATTCTCTGTTTAGATCTGTAGCCCATTTTTTAACTTGATTGTTTGGTATTTTGATTTCTAGTTTCTTGAGTTCTTTATATATATTTGAAGATCAGCCCTCTGTCAGATGTGGTGTTGGTGAAGATCTTTTCCCATTTTGTACACTGTTGTTGTGCCTTACAAGAAGCTTCTCAGTTTCAGGAGGACCCATTTATTAATTGTTGCTCTCAGTGTCTGTACTACTGGTGTTATATTTAGGAAGTGGATCACCTGTGCCAATGCATTGAAGGCTACTCCTAGTTTCTCTTCCAGGTTCAGTATATCTGAATTTATGCTGAGGTCTTTGATCCACTTGGACTTAGTTTTGTGCATGGCAATAGATATAGATTTGTTTGCAATCTTCTACATTTTGATATCCAGTTATGCCAGTACCATTGGTTGAAGGTGTTTTCTGTTTTCCTCTGTACATTTTTGGCTTCTTTACCAAAACTTAGATGTTCATAGGCATGTGGATTAATGTCAGGGTCTTTGAATCAATTCCATTGATCCACATGTCTGTTTTTATGCCAAAACCAAGCTGATTTTATTACTGTAGCTCTATATAGAGCTTGAAGTCAGGGATGGGTGATGCCTCCAGAAGTTGCTTTATTGTACAGGATTGTTTTAACTAGGGGGATATAAAGTTTTGTTGAAAATAAGTGTCGTATATCCATTTATGTTTGGTCTGTTGTTGCTTTTGTGTGCTTTGATAGAAGAGTTGAATAGTAGTAAAAGAAACTATGTAGCCTTTGAAGCCTAAAGCATTTATGATCTGTCCCTTTACAGAGTTAAAAAAAAAAGGTAACTCCTAGTAGTGTAGAAACCCTCAAATTAGGAAGAATGGTCAGTGTGTCTCAGTTCACGCCATTGTTGATTACTCCTTTAATCATAACAGGTTGCTAAGCCTGTCTGAACCTTAGTTTTCCCACCTATGAAATGAATCTCTTAGAATAGCCATCATTAAGATTGACTCTCAGTGCATAATAAAATCCTTTGACTCTGAGCTATTTGAAACCATTTCCCTATTTTGCATAATTGCCTTGCATTGGATACTGGAACCATGTATGGTCACTGAGCTGAGGAAAGTAAACAGCGCAACCTGCTAGCCACAGGCCAGAGAATTCAGGAACTTGCTGTTTTAAAGCAATTTTTCTCTCATGATCTTTTAAGTACTGGTGTAATGTTAGTTTATAAGATCTTCAACTACAGAAGTAGTTGGGAAAAGCCTTAAAATTTAACACTATCATACCAAGAAACTCAATTGAACTTCACTTGAAAATAAAACAAAACATCTCTAAAATTCTATTTTAGGTGTATGGGAAATATGATTTGATGCATAAAAATGCCATTCCACCAAGCTTTTAGGAAACATGTATACTATGGAAAGTGAAATAAGATTCTTCTCTAGCTGTGACAGTGAAATAGCTGGCCCTACCCGCCTCATCTGCTTTGTGGTGATGAGGGAATTGGAAAGTCGTAGGACTTGTGGTGGGAAGAAAGCTGACTCTCCCCCTTACTTACTGTAGCACTTAGGAACCTGGACCCTGCACCTCACCTGGGCAATACAGTACCCTGTTGGCAGAGGTTATGGATGATCCAGCCCCAAGGTTGTGACCATGAGAGAGCTGTCTCCATTACTCATTTGTCATGTGATGGCATGAGAAGGAGAGAGATGCTCTTCCCCTCTCCCCCCAGCCCATCAACACCTGAAGCAGATGGGAGAGTGACCCCTATACCTCGCCAGGGCAACACAGTAGAACTGGCCCTGTTCCTTGCTCATTGCTGCTGCAACAGGGAACTAGACACATGCATACATGTGTATGCACATCCACATAAACATGTGCTAATACATGCAAGAACAAGAAAACCTAGAAAGGGCTGGTGAGCTGACCAATCCTGTAACTACCCAGGCCCAGAACCAGAGTTATGTGTTGACACACCCCAACATCCACCCAGTTTGTGATCTTCTGGGAAAAGAGAAGGTGAGGTCAGTCCTGTGGACACAGGGCTGCAGGTTCTCCACAACACAGGGCAGTAACAGGATATCCAGGAAGAGTCCTAGTGAGGATCCAGCATTGAATACAGCAGAAACCAAAGGCCTCAGACCAGACTAATCAATCTTTTCAATGAATGCCTGCGTTTAAAAATGTATGGATAAAGGGGATTACTGCATGACTCACTGGGTCACACTGTAGCTTCTATGATGAGATTTTTTTCCTCCCCCCCCCCTCGTTCTTTTTTTCTCTTAAATTTCATTTGTCTTATTCTGGTAGAGGGAGATAGGTGGAATCTGGAAACATAGGAAAGTCAAAGAATAAATAAGAAGAAGAAAAAAAGATTTTTCTATAGAAAGAAAAACTCAACATTCCCTATTTTCCCCTGTATGGTTGGTATAATACTGCATTAAAAGCCTTGTTTTAGCTCCATACTAAGGGAAATCTAGACAGTTGCCTCAAATGGCAATATCAAAGCCACTTGTGCTTTATTTCCTGTGTGCTTCAGTTTTTCCATATTTTTTAGGGTGATGATGGTAGTGGTGATAGTTCTTGTTTGTTGTCATTATTGTTGCTGCTGTTTTGAAACATGGTCTTGCTATGTAGCCCAGGCTATCCTGGAACTCCCAATATTCTTGCCTCAACCAGAGGCATGAAACATCATGCCTATTTTTAAATTATAGCTTAGAGAAGAAAAACTTAACATGGAAATGCATTGCCATTAACATATTAATATATTTACCAACAAGTTCCTACATATATGGCAGATCTATCTTTCTTTTCAGACTAACTTATGAGTTCAACATTTAAAATTTACATAGAAACTGCAATAGACTTAGACCACTTTAGTGATTTGATATCTAAACTAAGTGAACAATTCTATATAGAACAGCAAAAGATTTGCACTCATGTTGTGCCTCTATTTTAGTCGGCTTAGTGATCATTTATATTTCTAGAATTTTGGATAACTTCCAAAGCACTTTTGTGTACATTAACTATTTCAGCAGTTTTATACAGAAAAGTCAGGTATATTCCCTTTCATATTCTCAATTTGCAGATAAGAAAACCTAGAGAGGAGTCAAAGAGATAGATATCTCAGTCAGAAAAGTGCTTCCTACACAAGCATAAGAACCTGAGTTTCATCCCTAGCACTCATATAAGAACATATGAAGTCAGCCTTGAGGCTAACAAAAGAGAATGTGTAGAGCCTGCTGACTAGTGTAATCAGCAAGCCACTATTCCAGTGAGAAACTCTGTCTCAAAAAACAAATCCTGAGATGACACCTAGGCCTGACCTCTGGCCTTCGCATGCATACATGTGCACACACATCCATATAAACATGTGCTAATACATGCAAGAACAAGAAAACCTAGAAAGCTTTAATGATCTACTCAAGTAATGCTGTGTATATAGAAGTGGGTGGAGCTAGAGAGCAAGCATGGCAGCTTATGGTCTTTCCTCTTACTAAAGCAGTAACTCCTATTGCTATCCCGCACAGTAGTCCTAAAAATGCCAGGCACTGCTTCTCTAGTAGGGTTCAATAGGTCCTCTCTTTTGATTCCAGGATCCACACATAACCAGGTATGGTGTTCCATGTCTATAATATCAGCACTTGGGAGGAGATAGAGGCCATAGGATCAGGAGTTTAGGGAAGCCTCAGGTACATAGCAAGTTCAAGGCCAGTCTGTGCTACATAATACCGTCTCAAAAGTTGAAAAAATTACACATAGTTGATTCTAATATGTGGCCTGATTGAGAATTGATGTGTAAGAATAGTGTGATCTTGTTTCAAAAAGAGAAAAGGAAAAAGATTCAAAAATGAAAAACTCACAGTCTCACTACTCAGTGATACTATTGCTAATATTCTGATATATGTTTACTGTTTTATAATTAACTATTTTCCCAAAGAAAAAGTCAGACTATGCATTATTTTGAAAGCTTTTTATTTCTTTTGGTTTTTCCAGACAAAGTTTCTCTGTGTAACCTTGACTATCCTGAAACTCGCTCTGTAGACCAGGCTGGCTTTGAACTCACAGAGGTCTACCTGCCTCTTTCTCCCATGTTCTGGAATTAAAGATGTTCACCACTACCGCCTAGCTTTTAAGCATTTTAAAATATAATTTATTGCAGACATCTTTTTATTCTACTAAATATCATTTTATGATGACAGAGTCTTGTGTCATGTGGTACATATGCAAGTCTGAGATGTAATTAGTTCATACACTTCATTCTGTGGATGGAATTAGTATAAAGTAATCCATAACTGTTTTGAGAGCAACCTCTCTCCTAGCCAATATCTCTTACACATTTACCTTAATAGCCCATACAGTAAATAATCATTTAGGAAATAACTTATGTTTGTGTGTATGTTTTAATTGTATGCTTTTTCATCTTTTTGCATTAGGGTGCAGTACTAGCTGCTGTGTCAAGTCATAAATTCAACTCCTTCTATGGAGACCCTCCTGAAGAGTTGCCAGATTTCTCTGAAGACCCTACCTCCTCAGGTAATTGGGAAAGTCACTCAATCACTTGTGTGAATCACTTGGCATCTGTCTTTTCTCATCCATTCTGAATAATCTTTGTGGAGATCTAGTCAAGTTCTCCAAGAGATTATAAGGAAGTTTGTCATCCACCAAATCGTACCTACAGGTGTCTAGTTCCTCTTTACTTGAATATCAAAACTGTCCTCCTGAATGCTCCCAAACAAACATTATACCAGTTTCTTTTGACCTCAGTACTTTTTCCCCTTTGTAAACCCCAGACTGTATAGTTCATTTTCATTCACCCAATGTCCTAGTCAAACTCTCTAGGTCTTGATGATCATCTTCTCCTGCAAAAACTTTCTAATGAAAGATTTTCCCATGTCAACGACTTGGGGACATCACTGCTTGAAATTAAGTCTTTCTATGTAAAAGCTGTCTTGTGAGCTTTAAACAATTACCAAGGTCTTCTCTCTGTAAAGTCTCTTACTTATGTGTGCAAGTATTCAAGGAAGAAGCTCATAGAAGAGTTAATCTGTTTTGATGAATGATACATAAGTACTCTGGAGGAGGGGAGTAGCCTGCTAGTGCTCACATAGTTATTCTATAAAATGATCATATTTACATATGACCCGTGAGGTGTTCCACAGGTCTATTCACCAAAAATATAAATGTCCAATTTAAATGTAGAGTGGTTAGAGTTATTTTTCACTTTATATTTATTCTTCTCTCATACAATACATTCCTACCACAGTCTCTCCTCTCTCAGCTCTTCCGAGTCCTCTCCATACTTCCCCTCTCCCCAAGATTCACTGCTCCTAGCAGGCCTCCCAATAATGTCAACTCAACAAGACACAATAAGAATATTGTGTCATCATGTCAATTCAGGACGAGGCAACCCAGTAAGAGGAAAAGGGTCCCAAGAGCAGCTAGAAGAGTCAGAGATATTCCTCTCCCAATGTTAGGAATCCAACCAAAAACCCAAGCTGAACAACCATAGCATGTATGCAGAGGACCTGATGCAGGGCCTTGTAGACTCCATGACTGCAGCTTCAGTCTCTATGGGCCCTTATGAGCCATGCTTAGTTGATTCTGTGGGCTGTATTCTCCTGGTTTCCTTGACCCCCCTGGCTACTACAATTCTTCCTCCCCCTCTTCTGAAGGATTTCCCAAGCTCTACCTAATGTTTGGCTATGGGTCTCTCCATCTGCTCCAATCAGCTGCAGAAAGAAGCCTCTCTGATGACAACTGGGCTAAATTCTGATCTTTGAGTATAGCAGAATATTGATAGCAATTATTTCATTGAATTTTTTGGTGAGTCATGTTGTCTCTACCCTAGGTCTCTCAGCCATCCAGCTTCAGATCCTAGCTGCCCAGACAATGTCAGGCATGAACTCCTTCTTGTTTATCTATTTAACTGCCAAGTTGTATGTCATCTGGCCTCAGATTTACTTCTGTTAGAGACAATTTTTATGTGGTTAAGTTTATCCTTCTGATTTGATTTTTTTATATATTTAAACTGGCTTCTTTAATAGTTGTATATTAGCATTAGAATCTAGGCTATAGTCCCTTACTACAGCATGAGTAATATGTCCCACAGTCAGTAATAAAAGTGCTTTTTCCTTGGTGGGTCTAGAAATGTCCGTCAATGCGTATGCTTCTGCCCTCTCTTCATGTACATCCATGCACATACAGACTCAAAATCTGTTGCCAATAAGTATATGCCTACACCATATGCAAAATGACAGGATTGAATTTCCCAGTCTAGAGGTGTATACTTCCTCCTTTTTCAGTTTTACCAACTGGGATATGAATCTTCCTCTTTTGAGTGAAGGTGATTTCCAAACACATTCAGAAGCTTAGAGAAGTGACTGGGGAGAAAGCCCAGAGGCTTCCGCTTATGCTGCTTCAGAACCTGCCTGAGCTTTTATGATGCTCTAGGCTGGAGCTTGGTTGTGATTAGACACATGCTCTGGATCAGTTCGTCTCTGACCTATTTCTCTCACTGTATTTTGTTCCCATCCCCTGGACAATTTGTAGAGCTTGAACATCTCTCTTTTAGCTTTCAGCATAGATTACAGTTAACCCTATTTAGGAAGAGTGGATCTAGGCATGAATTTTATTTCACATTTGTGATGATATGATAGTCACACTTGTACTATATTTGGAATAAATTATCTCTTTGGGATTTGTGGTCAATGTCTATACTATCACTTTTGCCTTTTGAAATGACTCTAGAAAACATTGTAGTCTTTGTAAATCACTTTGCAAACCTAATCTCCAGAATTTGCCTTTAAATTACCTTTGCATACTGAGAATTATGTTATAAGTGTTCTTTTTCTGGAAGAGTTGAAATTTTTCTTTACAGAAAAAAATTATCTATATTCATAGACAAACTTATTTATATTAAATATATTTTATCACCTAGGATTTCCCTTCTTCAGTACAGTCTTTTAATGGTTTAGTTTGAACAATATTTTAGTTCAGTTCTTTCTTTTTCATCATCAACAACAACAAAACTTCTTCTGCCATCTTGCAGGATACCTGCAAGGTCTCAGATTACTTCTTCACATTTGAGCTTTCCTTTTTGGCTTCCCTTTCTTACATTTTCACCTTCTTAGGTTCTTTTGCCTTTTCTTTTCTTGTCTTAATTTTGGGAACTTCATGATCTTCTAAGCAGTATATATTTTAAATGGCCATGGTAAATGTCTATAAAGGAATTTTTTTCAGTGATGCTATCTGGGTGCTACAAACAAAAAGTAGAAGAATTAAAATCTAAATGTAAATCACTACCCTCAATGAAGAAGAAATTTGTATATAGTCAGAAGTGAAAATCAAAGGATATTTTTAAAGAAAGGTATAACATTTTCCTACATATTTCACATAGCTACCAGAAATTGTTCATATCTAAAATTAATTTTTAATACTAAGCCTTTTTGAGGAAGGCATTCTGTCCTAATCAACATTACTGACTAAACAGCCATCTGCCAACCCATATTCTCTCTGCAGCTAACAGTAGTGCATCAGCTGCAGAAAGCCACTTTTGTATTTTATCTAGACTTTTGTAAATGAAAATATCTACATTTTTTTCATTACTCTCGTCTTGTTTTTTAGTATTTTCATTAATTTTCAAACCAAAAGTCTTCTCTGTTTATCCTTATGCTTGTTTATTTTAAATTCCCAAAGTTTTCCTTTCCTCTGTGTTTCTGTTTGAATTTGTACGAGTTTATTTTACACTAAAAGAGCAGAAGTACTTTTTGTGATTATCTGCAAGTACATCCAAGACAAGAGGAAGAGAAATGACTACAGAACCCATACTTGGAGGGTGCTAGAGGTGGTCAGGAAAAGCTGGGAAGACAGACAACAGTACATTTTACCAGTTGCCCATTCTTTACACAGACTGTCTTTGTGTTCTATCTTACATAATACCTTTTCTATTCTTATGGAATGATAGGTGGGTACATTTTTTAAAATAAGCCTAACAAACGTAATAAATGGCATTCCCAATTTTGTCTCTCAAATTTTCTTAAAATTCTCTCTACAACATCTGAAGTTTCAGGACAGTGACTAAAACTGGTTGCCCACAAAATACAGCATTTTATTTCCTTAAATTAAAACTTATTATCATAATGAAGATACACTTGAGAAAATGTGAGTATTTAAAAATCACAGTTTAAAAATTAATCAGTTCATCCAAAGAAAAGTTGAACATGTTTACATGTTTTGTTGTAATATAAAACAATTTTTTTATAAAAGATACTTTTCTATTTCGATTATGATTAACTTTATTCACCATGTATTTACTGGATTCACTAAGATTAATCTTATGGTAAACACTACCTTGTTGCTTTGTTACTTCATTCAAAGTGGAAATAGTCTACTCTCATATTCTAAAGCAAAGAATTTAGAGTTAGATCCCAGTAATTGATGTCTAAAATTGGGGGGTTGGGGGGACTGTGCTTGTGGCTTATCTAGTGGGCCCAACATGGCTTGATGACCTGCTTGCTCTAAAATCATGTTTGTCCTTTGTCCATATGCTGCCTTCCTCCTAGGACTTCTAGCAGCAGAAAGTAGGTATCCCTTTGTTTTCCTCTAAAGTTTATCTTTATGCAAAAGTTTTTGGCTTTGCATGGTTCATAATTGGCTTGACTTTTTTCGTGGCTGTTTGTGTTTAGATGTTTAAATGTGAATTTTAACACTGTCTGACTGTAAAATGAAAACTTGTATATGTTGATTTCCTGAACCATTATTGTTAAACTTAATTTCCCACATCCTTCAAAAGGCAGAGTTAAATTTTCAGCTACACTTAATATTGAATTGCAAATGCAAATATATTCATTCAGGAGAAAGATAACATTTTATTTTGAAGTTGGCTTTCAAGAAAACTTTTAGGTTAAGTTTTCTTTTGACAGTTTCATTATACATGATTGAATTTTATTGCTGATAGAGTCCATTCTCAGCTTGTCAATGTTGGGCTGTGAAATCATGTCTTTCAACAACTTCACCATCCAAATCTAGTGACTGGAAGGTTTGAGGTACCCTGGTACAAGCCCAGCACTCAGGAGACTGAGGCGGGACAGTAGCAAGTTGGAAACTATTCTGGACTATATAGTGAGGCCCTGTCTCAAAAAAAAAAAATAAATGACAAAGAAGAGTAATGATGGCTATGCCTAAATTGCGAAAAGAAGTAATTTGAGCATATAAGAAAATGAATGTGTAACAAATATACACACATATGTAAGTAAAACTGAGACAGTCCAGAAAAAGTGGGTAGATTTCATCATCAGTATTCTAAATGCAAAATAAAACTTTACCTCGAAGTAATGCTTACTAAAGGAAAGTAAATAAGGAAGAAAGATATATTAGAAAATCTGAGTGCTAACAATTAAATTCATTATCACTTTTGTTGTATTCGACATCTATAGCTTAATTTGTAGCCAGTACAAAAAAAATCTCACCATATAGTAGTGGTCTGTGCTTAAGTACTGAATTACCTAATCCTCCTTGCAGCACCTGGGTGTCAGAAGTACAGGTATGACTTTGCTAAGTGACTCTGCCTCAAGAACTCTTGTAATGGCACTGCAGACCTGCCATTATCTTTGAATTATCTCTGAAGGCATGACTATAGATGAAATCTTTCAAACTCACCCAGTTGTTAATAGAAATTTTCTGTTCCTCACTGGCTAGACCTTGTCTACAAGGCTGTTCACTACCTGGCAAATTGCTGCCCAACACAAATGACTAAAGAGAAGACAAGAGTTGTTCCTTTGTATTCTCAAGACAAGGAATAATTTTTTACCATTACCACAGAAGTGACTTTCTATATGCTCAGTCTCTATGTCAGAAGAAGGAATCGATCACAAAAAGTAGGAATTGCAGGGGACAGGATCTTAGGAACCGTTCAGCTACCTATATATCCATGCTGGTGACTATAAAAATGAAACTCAGTCAACCAACCAGTCTCTTCCTCCCTTCTTTTCTCCTCCTTTTTCCCCTCTTAATATCTTTTTTTTAAATCAACCACACCTATTATCACAATTGAGGATGAGTATCCTATCAGTCATACTTAGCAATTTGTGTAAAACACTATACAAATGGGCATTTTAGGGCTACCAGAAAATTGTTAAAATACGCTGGAAAAACAAGACTCAAAAAATGTTATTACTATGCTTATTGTCACATGTCTTTGATCCCAACACTTGAGAAGCAGAGGCAGGCAGATCTCTATGAGTTCAAGGCTAGTCTAGTCTACATAATGAGTTTCAGGAGAGCCAGAGCTGCATAGTGACATCTTGTCCCCCCCCAAAAAAAAAAACAAAAATAAAAATAAATAATATTACTACTTGGAAACAGATTATTTTAATAAACATAATGTCAATGGAATTGTAACCTCTGTATGATGATGAAATAAATATGTAGAAACTTAAGCTAATACATTTTGAGGTACTTATACCATAATCGACACATAATGAATCTCAGCCATTTATCATCATATACAAATTTTCATAATTGGAATTGGACATAGTACACATGCCAGAGTTCAAAATACAGTTTCCATTGTGTGATTTACTATTGCTTATAGCTTGATTAAAAACCTCACTCATTAGTGGACTTTAAAACAAAAATAAAGAGAGAGAGAGATGTCATTGTACACAAGAACTCAAGGCTAAAACATAGCTAAATGACATGGTGCCTCACTTCTGCCTCTGGCAGAGGTGTGGGTGAGGAAAGAGTTGTTTTCTTTAAGGGTCTGGCCACAGGGAGTTTAATTATGCTCCAGTAAGTAAATGAGCAGCATGAATGGGTGTTTTTGTAAATGGGGAGATCATAAGAGTGGGCATGAATCTGAAGAGGCTTGATAATTGAGTTTGATGGGGTGCATATGTAAAATCACCAAATTATTTATATATATATATATACATATATATATATTTGCTTTGTTTATTGAAAATAAAATCTGTTGGCTAGGGGGTAATGGTAAGATGGGGGATGGATATTTTAGAGTGATGACATCATACATTTAAATCAGTAGTTTAACTTAATAAAGTACACTTTTGAGTAAGAAAAGAACTTTTTAAGACCAGGTCTCACTGTGTATCCCTGGCTGTCCTTAAACTTAGAGATATGCCTTCCTTTGTCTCCTTTATGCTGACATTAAAGACATGTGCCACCAAACCTGGGAAAACAACATTTTTAAACATATTGCTTAGCTGGAGACAGGGTTCTCAACTATAATCCCAGCACCCAGCAGGGATGAAACAAGATAATCCTAACTTCAAGGCCAGCCTGAGCCACATAATAAGACCCTGCCTTTAAAAAAAGGAAAAAAGAAAATGTGCTTGCAAAGTGAGAGGCTTTGATTGGGTGATGGAGGTAAATGTACAGTGGCACAGTGTTGTGTCAATGAGCCACTCCTGAAATAGGCAATAGAAGGTATTGCTTACCCTTCGGAAAAAGTGAGTTGCATTCATATGCTGCGTTTTCAAGTATTACCAAGTTGCATACCCATACATGTATTTGAGAAATTCACACACATATTTCTTGAAATAACTGCCATGTAAACATTGGAGGACCAAAGCCCATTGAATGGTAAACTTGATATTTGGATACTTCGCTGTATTTAAATTTTATCTGGAGAAGAATTGAAATCTTTGCTGAACTGTTTAAGAATGAAGTGACTAGTGTTAGCCACTCTGCCACTTCCTTTGACATGAATGAAAGTACAATGAATTTCCATATGGGTAGCTGGCTATACATGTGATAAAGCAGTACAGCAAGCTGTTAACAACCCTGTGGCCAGGGTCACACTTTGTGCCTGTTTGGAATTGTTCATAGTTTGCTTGACTTGGTAATTTTTTTGTGTGAGACTTTTTCACTCTTGAAATGAAACTGTTCTGAATCCAAAGCTTTTATTGACCTAAAAACATATTTCTCTTTAAATAAATAGGCCTAGAATACATTTCTAAAGTAGTCGACATATTTATGCTATTGACTATTATTTCATAATAGCAACAGAAGACTTTTCAGAAAAACTTTCTGAGAAGTGAGATTCTTTAGAAAAGTAGAAATGTTTAAAATTTAAATGTATTATTTTCAACCTGAATTTTTAGAAACAATGAATTTTCTGAATGAACTGTGTAAAATTATTCTAAACCAGGAGAGTTGCTTTTAGTAAATTTATCAGTGTAAAAGTTTGGGCCAAATGCTAGAAAAGAACCTTAGATGGTAAATGCAAATAGGATTAAAAGGAGAATAGAAATTGGAAAGCACAGAATTACTGAACACATGATCTGGGTACATTGCTGAAGTAATATGTGACTTGAAATTATAGAGACAACAGGAGTCACAGTTGGGTGCTAAGATTTATTCCTCTGCTCCCCATGTGAGAGTGGCCCTTCGATAGGATATCAACCCCTCGTAAGCCTCCAATATTTCAAATATAAAATAACGTGCCTGCATAGCAGGGCTATTGTAAAATCACATAAGATAGCAAGTATAAAAATGCAAGTTCCCATACATGTGTTAGTATGGAAATAATTTCCAATGAGCATGCTAGCTCACACATGTCATCCCATCTGTTGGAAGATTGAGACAAGAAGATCAGGAATTTGAGGCCAGCCTGAGCTACATAATAAGACTCTGTCTCCAAAAAAATAAAATATTTTCTGTGAGTAAATCTATTTTAATACTTAACTCTAAATTCTTCAGAATTTGTTTAGAAAAAAAATACTTTGAATGTAGAATCCTAGATAAAGCATCCTTTGAACAACACAATCTACCAAGTACAACCCAGAATACAAAAGAAAATAGGATGCCTGCATTGGGCCATTAGATAGCTGTCTCCTAGGGAGAAGTTGTGGACTACTTATTGGCTGATTGAATTTTTTTAAGCAGTTAGAAATTTACTCCTGGTTATAAGAAAAGCATCATTTTCAGTCTTTGAAAAGAGCAACTAGTTCTTATATGACAATATTGATCTACAAAGTGAATACTAGTAACAGGTTAATCATCTGTATGTGATTACCACTAGTACCTGTACTTAAAATCTGAAGCAATAGTAATGAGGAAGCCCTACAAAAATCTTTGTGTCAGAGTGTGTGTGTGTGTGTGTGTGTGTGTGTGTGTGTTTCTGGTGCCCTTAAAGATCAAAGGAAGCATTATATCCCCTAGAACTGGTGTTACAGATGGCTGTAAGTCACTTTGTGGCTGCTGGGAATCAAACCTGGTTCCTCTGCAAGTGCAACCACTGCATTTTGCCACTATCCATCTGTCCAGTGCCATGTTAATTTATTTTTGTCACATTTTTTCTTTCTTTGAAAAACTATGGGCTTTTTAGATGGGCTTTTTATTTGATTAGAGATACTAGTTGTACACATCTGTCAGGCCCAAAATGTGTTTTGTGGTTCTGCTGGTCAAACACAAAGAAAGAAATAACAGGAATGCAGGCCATGGTGGCACAAGCAGAGACTAGAAGATGTCTTATAAGTTATAAACCATCCAGGGCTACACAGTGAGACCCTGTCTTAAAAAAAAACACACACACAAACAGAAATAGTGAAATAATAAGATGAGAATAGGCTGTGTAAAAAGTTCTTGAGATGGTCACGGTTTAGGGTGGAGTATGATGCAGTAAGAGTAGCTGCCAGCCATGAATGGAGCCTTAGCTTCAATCCCCAGCTCTGAAAACAGTAATAGTATGTAGTAGGATTGTGTTATGTTACTACTGTTTCCTGTCATTGTAAATGACACCTATGGTTTAATAAAAGCTGATTGGCTAAAGGCAGACAGGAAGTGTGGGCGAGGCTACTAGGCTAAGAAAACTCTGGAACATCTCAGAGCAGAGACAGATGCCAAACACAGGGCTGCCAGAGAGACAACACAGAGGAAAGAAGTTTAAATGCTTCTGTGAGAAAATGTACCAAGCCACACCACTGAACAAGATGGCGTGAGTTCAGATGAAGGAGTTAGCAAATTATATGCCTGGATTTTAGGTCAATCAGCATAAAAATAATATAAGCCTGTGTGTGATTATTTGAGGCTAAGCAGGGCAGAGAATGGGTCTAAACCTTGAGCCTAGACGGGAAAGGCCGGACAGTAACCTAATACAACAATAATAAATAACAGCAGAGGCCCAAAGAAAAGATTTTAAGATTTGATTAAAACCATTTACTCAACTTGAAAAATGAAGTAAAACTTAGATGAAATAATTCTACATAATTGCAAAAACTTAAAATTAGGGACTTTTTTTAGTAAGCAACTTTAGTCCAACTGGGGAAATACTCCCTTTTGTGGGGGAGAATACATTAAAGGAATCCCATTTGTGTACAAGTTATAAATACAAGTCACTCCAGAAATGACAGATAAAGATGTTGAATAGACCATTGGAGAACATGGGAATTCAGACTAACAGATGTCTTAGATGTTTTCAGAAAGACATCCATCCACTGGCCCTAGATACATCTGATTAAGGTGAAGACTTTCTGCTAATCTTCCTTTTCTTCTCCAGCACTATCTCAGGATCATTCACTTCAAGGTATATTTGCTGCCTGCACACACCAACCCAAGAGCTCCTTGAGGCTTGAAAGCATAGTTCTGTTTTTCTTGAAGTCTCTACCTGGAACCTGGCACAAAGGAGAAACATGCAGTTTACTTAAGGAACTTTAGTTATGGCCAATGCAGTACGATCAAGTTCTTTTCCAACCTCCATTTCTATGCATGCGCCATAACTTTTAAAGTTTCCTCTGTGCTTTCTAGCACTGCAAATTATTGTAGTAAGTCAGGCAAACCATAGACTTTGAAGCTAGACAAGCCCAGAGCTGAGCACTAGTTGTACTACTTTCTACCTGAAACCTTTTTGGACTCTTCTGAAAGCAAATTTCCTATCTAAAAAGATAGAATGCCTTATGTGTTGGCAAATAATAGAAACTAAAGAATTAGGAGCTGGTGTTTCTATGAATTCTTTTTCATTTATTTTAATTACATGTATGTGGAGGAGGGTATATGCCATGATTACAGGTACCCACAGATATCAGAGGCATCAAATCCCCCTGGAGCTGGAGTTACTGGCAATTCTGAACTAGGAATTGAGGCTGGATTCTCTGCAAGAGAAGCAGGTGATCATAATCACCAAGCTGTCTCTCCAACCCTTATTAATCATTCTAAAGAACTTAATCCAGTGCACAACTTGTAGGCATTATAAAATAAATAACAGATAATAAGAACAAATAACATTATAAAATAAATACACACTTGCCTTAGGGATTTTATAACTCTTTTTAAAAAAGGAATAACCAAATATCTAGTAAGTTACTTATGGAATGTGTTGATAGGACAAAAATTACACAAGAACGTGGGAAGTTTACTGATCAACCAGTGACATACCCTGGTCAGGTACAGGTGGAAATGCTTCCCAATCACCTGCTTCCCCATCTTAGTATTCACTGAAACATGATTGTTTTATTTTAATCTTATTAGTAAGCTGATATAAATATATTTAATTACATATATATCAGCTTACTACTTATATATATAGTATGTGTGTGTGTTTGCACAGTAATTACTGAAATGACTGAATGGAAATAATAACTAGGTTTTATGTTATCTGCTGACTTTAAGTATACCAAAAACCTATTTCCATAATATTTTTATTGTTTTGCTTACATAAGTTCAGGACTTTAGAACTGATTTTCACAATTTGACATCCCTAGTATTATTTAATTCTGCTAGTGATGTACTTTAGGGAAGTACAGGATTCATGGTGACATTGAGGACTAATTTCTTCTGTATGTTCTCTTAATTTTTCAAGTCATTCAGTAAAGATGAACAGTTTTGTGCTACTTTATAGGGTTTTGTTGTTGTTTTGTTGTTCTTTGAAGATTTTGTTTGTTGCTGTGTTAAGCAAAGTAAAAACCTAAGAGCAGTTAAAAGGCAGTAGATTGTGACCATACATCTTTAGGAATAGCAGAGGCAATGAAGACTGATTTCTACCTTGTACCTTTTTATCCCATTTAATATCTACTTAATGTTTCTGGTGAAAATTTCAATAGCCTAATAGACATAATTTATCCAAAATTTAAAAGTACCACTAATTACTTTTCAACAAATAAATGTCCAAACTGGCAAATTTGTGCCATGGACTACAACTCAGCAGCAAAAAGGAACAAGCTGAATGACTACAGAGAAGTATGCTAGGTTTTAAAAAAGGATCCAATCTCCAATGGTTATATGCTATGTGATTTCATTTATCTAACATTCCTAAAAATGCAAAATTATAGAAGTGGAGACCAAATTGGTAGTTGTTAGAAATTGGGGAAGAACAGAATAGGAGGCAAATGGGTGACTCTAAAGCATCATGAAGGGGCCTTGTGGAGATGAACGTATTGTAGCTTATTGTACCTATGTCATCATCCTGACTGTGATATCTATTAAGGTTTTGTCATATGGTACTACTGGAGGAAACTGGATAAGCTTGGATCTTTGTGTCATTTTTTACAAGTGCATTGCCTCTATAACTGCCCCCAAATAAAGAATTTTTTTTAAAATGGCCACACGAATTTCCATGTGAATAGCCACATGATTTGTGACTTAAATATCAAAACTTTATAATGTAACTAGTGCTACAAAAATCAGTAGCTTAGGAAGCAACTTGTTTTTGCTGTTGTAGAAACCTTGGAACATATGGACAAGAACAGGATGAACTAAGTAGGGAAATGATAGCCACTGTTATACTTCTGGTTATTTAATTCTATTTTTCCTGTATGTGTGTGTCTGTGTGTCGCTGTGTTGTATGTCTGGGTTTTTCAAACTATAATATGTTATATGGCTTTGTGTTCTACTTTTCTAAAGTTTATATCATGAGAATTTTCCTATATCTCTAAATTTTTCCAAAAAAATTTATTCAGTTATATATTTCATTATGTGAACATTTTATAATTTGCATAATCATTATCTATTAGATTTATCTTCCACTTATATGATAAATATCCTTATACAGAATCCTCTTATTTTTCCCTTTAAAGTAGAGTTTTGCAAATGAAATTAGCAAATTGAAACACATTAGCATTTAAGGTTTTTTGACATATGTTGTCAGATTACCTTCTGGGGAATAACACTGATTTACATTCTCACCAATGAGCATGTTGTAATGGATGGGATCTGAGACAAGAAGAACTAGAAATGGCTCCTAAAAACCATTTTGCTTGTCTGAAACAGGGATTTTCAAACTCAGCACTGACATTTTGGGTCAGGTAACTGTTGTGGAATGCTGTCCTAGATCTTGGAGAGTATTCAATAACATCCCTAGCCTCTACCACTACAGGCCAATAGCCACCACCCCCCCCCCTCTGCTGTTGCGACAAACCAAAATAGCCTCAGACACTAAGAAATGTCCCCTTGAAGAACAAAATCCTGAAGACTTAATTATGAATGCAGCACTTATTCTTAGACTTTCTTGGTATATACAAATGTGCTGAAGCCTTTGGAGATTTTTTTTATGGAATATATATTTGCATTTTGTCAGTAGAGTAAAACGAGTTGATTTTTTAAGGCTATGTAAATGATTTCAAAATTGCTCATATGTATCTTTCACTAATAATACCTGCCTACTGTACTCAGCATGAAGAAATGTAGGGAAACTGATAACACTTCCATTATCTTTGTCCTACAAAGTAACTTTCCTAAAAATTTCATGTGGTATTTAGATATGCCCATTACAAGAATGACTTTGGTTTTCTTGATTTCATGTGTAAAATTTAAAAAGTAATACATTGACTGAGGTCTTTGCTAACTAAAAGTATAAAAAAAAATTCAAGCTTATTTTAAGCAGCAGAAGCTCTCAATTGATGATCTGTGCCTCTTATTCATAGCTGACTGTTCTCTCGTTCTTGATAGAATGTCCTCATGTAAAAGGCCTACCTGTGTTGTTTCTATAGTATTGCAAGTACCTTGGGATCCTGAGACCTTTACTGTCTAGCCAAATGTATAACTACTCTGCCCAGTAAGGTTGACAGCATGCTTTAATTTAAATATACAATCTTTTTTTAAAAAAAATATTTATTTTTATTTTTATGTGAATTGGTGTTTTGCCTGCATGTATAACTGTGTAAGGGTGTCAGATCTTGGAATTACAGACAGTTGTTAGCTGCCATGTGGATGCTGGGAATTGAACTCAGGTCCTCCGGAAGAACAGTCAAAGCTCTTAACCGCTGAGCCATCTCTCCAGTCCTAAATATACAATCTTAAGTTCACTTTTAAAAACCAAAAGACACAAATGCTTTGTTAAGAACATTAAACAATTAAAATATTCTGCCTTTAAATGATATGAGGCACATTTAAGCCTCTCTTTCATAAAAACAACAAGCCTTCTGAGTTCTGAAGCCTATTGTTATTAAATGCAAGCTAGTGTAATGTTGATGGTGTGCTAGCAGTTTCTTTTCTTCACTCCAGGAGCCGTCTCTCAGGTGCTGGACAGCCTGGAAGAGATTCACGCACTTACAGACTGCAGTGAAAAGGACCTAGATTTTCTACACAGTGTTTTCCAGGATCAGCATCTTCACACACTGCTAGATGTAAGTCTCATCTTTTTTAGTTTTCTTGTTTGGAGAGCATTTAGTATTTAGCAGACCTTTTTACTTTATAGAGATTCACAGATCTCTATCATAGCACTCAGTTTTGAATTTCTTTGGATCTGTGAAAATGAGGCAACTAAAATAAAGCATATGTGTAGTACAAATGTAGTATATCCTAGCCAGCTACAATGGGGAAATTGTATGTACTTATATTTATAAATAATGTATGCCTGGAAGTGATGAGTGAGTTTTTAAAAAGTATAGCACAACCATAATTTACCAAATTATTTTTACTTCTATTGTAATAAACTATTAATCTTAACAGTGATGTCTTTCTATTATCTTAAAACATTATTTCTCAAGCACACATATAGAAGTGACAAAAACAAATGAGATACTGTGCAGTTGACTAGATGTATTCACACACAAACATTTAATATCACTGGGACACTTTGATTCATAAATTTGGTGTCTTCATCATACATAAGAGAACATCCATCATTAAACTTGGCAGGGCACAAACAAACCAAAAAAAGAACAGAAGCTAAACCAGGTATGATGGTGCATGCCTTGGCAGATCTCTGTGGTTCTGAGGCCAGTCTGGTCTATGCAGAGAGTTCCAGGCCAGCCAGGATTGTGTAGTGAGACCCTGATCAAAAAAAAAGAAACTGACCATCCATACCTTCAGTGCAGTATCAGAAGGCTTGATTGGTTTCTACAGTAAAAATCAGTCATTTCTGTGGGAAGTTCTTTACCTTAATAAGAGAACAGAACTTGCTTTGGAAGACTTAAAACTGTTTGGTACTACTTGATACACCCACCCACCATAGGATACAGATTACACTAAAGAAAAACATGTAGAACATTCTTCTACTAGATAATACTATGGCAAGAAGGGCAAAAAAGAAAAGAATTTATTGATTGGTTATTTGATGACTAAATAAATATGGGATTCAGAATGGGCATTATTGTATTAACAGTGCTAAGACGTCATGAATAGAAGGAACCTTTTGTGATTTATCTAGTAGCATTTATCAAACTAATTCAGGCATAGATCTTTTACTTTGAAATCCTGTAGAGGGATTTTGATGGGGACCACTATGAGGAAAGCTAAGATAAGAATGTTGCATGATGTTTCAACTTCACACTGTATAATTAGAGTTGTTGAACAGTGGCTTGTCTCTATAAATTTGATCAACTAAAGTTAATTATCACAGTTGCTTAGTTAGCTTGGCTTTGTGAGGGGATAACATTTATGAGGCTATGTGGATTTATGTATGTGCATACATGTAGAAATGAGAGATTGACATAGAGTGTCTTCTTTGCTCACTGTCTACCTTATTTTTTGAGACAAGGCCTCTCACTAAACCTGCAGCTTTTTTGTCTAGATGGACTTGACAGTAAAGCTGCAGGGATCTCCGGCATTGAGGTTACAGACACAATGTTGAGCCCACCTTTTTATATGGATTCTGAGGATCTGAACTCAAGCCCTAATGCCTACACAGTGCACACTTTACTTACAGAGCCATCTACCCCTCCCCTGGTTTGGCTTTTTATATAGTGCATATATGAATCAGAGCTCATTCAGTGCTATAACAAACAGTTCTAAATTATGTGCGTAGAGGCTAGAGAGAGAAGACTTGCTGTTCTTCCAGAAGACACAAGTTCAGTTCCCACCACCCATATCAGAAAGCTCACAACTGCCCTGTAATTCTAGCTCCAGGAGAGCCAACACCCTCTTCTGCTTTCTCTAAGCAACTGTATTCACAGGCATATACCCATACATAAATAAAATCTTTAAAATGAGTGGGAGCTGGTAAGATGGCTCAGCAGATTAAGGTGCTTGCTCCCAAGCTTAATGGCCTGAGTTCAATCACTGGACCCACATAGTGGAAAGGGACAATCAATTCCTTTAAGTTATCCTTTGACATCTGACTTCAGAATGTAAGGGACTTAGAAAATACAGTTTAGACACAGGCATAGATTATGGGTGGAACTCAGTAGTAGAACACTTGCTTAGCATATACTAGATCTTTGGTTAGATTCTCAGCATTCAGGAGAGGAAGGAGGATCACAAGCTAGAAGGCAGCCTGATCTACATAGTGAGACCGTCTAAAAAGAGAAAAGGGCCAGTGACCAGTGCCGAAGCAGGTAAAGGCACTTACTGCCAGGTCTTATCTTATGTCCAAAGCCCACACAGTAGAAGGAGAAAACTGACTCAACACAAGTGCTGTAGCATACACAAGTGCTCCCAACACATACACACACTCATGCATGCATGCACACAATAGTAATAATAGTAATAATAAAATCAAACTAGTTAAAATTTTAAAACAAGAGAAAGTAAGGATGAGCAGCTCTTAAGAAAAAACTTTTAAAACTTTGCCCATCCATATTTTCTCCTTCCACTACTCCATATCCCATGCCTGGTATGAACTGTTTTGTTTTCTTTTATAGGGTCCTTAGTAGTGGCAACCACTGTCATAGTTTTGAAGACCATGAATTCTTTCAGGTTGCTGAGTCTCATGGACCTATTTTATGTTATTGTTGTTAATCTAGTAACACTCTAAATATCTAAGTAAGTTCCTAAAGATGACTGAAGAAAATCTGAGGGTTTTGTTTGCCCTAGTCATGGCTTTAAATTTAAACAAGTTTAGCATTCAGGAGGACATCATCAGAATTTGGAGGGAACAAAATTACTATGGTGTTGAAGTGCCTGTTATTTGCAACAATCTGAGTGAACCTGAAGAGCATTACGATTAGTGTAATGAGCCAGATGGGACAGTTGCAACATGAAGTCACTCATATGTGGGATTTAACATTGATCTCACAGAAACTGAGTAGGAAGAACAGTCAGAACAGTCATTATGAGCAGCGGGGGAAGCTGATAGTGGAAGGAAGAGAATGGCCAGTGGTCCAAGGTTGCTGGGAAGAATGTGATCTGGTGATGTCCTTCACAGTAGGGTGACTTTGGTTAACAATATCATATTGAATATTTCTGAACAGCTACAAGAGAGGATTTTAAGTATTCTTAACCAAAGAAATGATAAATGTATGAGGTGACAGATATACTAAATACCTTTATTTGATTGCTGCCCAACATACAAATAGTGTACAGTTATTATGTATGGATTTATAAAAGGAGAAAACCACTGGTTCCCCAGTGGAAGATACATTCTGATTTGAATTCTAGTTTAATCTGTAGTTAGAAATGAGTCAAAAATCTCCAAATATTTGCTGCCTAACTATTCCTAGCACATGAACTCAGTTCCTTATTTTGTAGGCAGAAATAGAGAGCCGGCATAAGGGAGTCCTGCTTAGGTCAACTTTTTTCAGTCTGTTTAAAATTTTAGGGTATCAGTGTTAAGATTGTCACATATGAACTATATAGGTAATGTTAGTAAGATATAATTCAGAATGGGCACTATTTGGCTGAGGCTACCAAATCACTCTATCACAAATCAAGTGGTTTAAAGTAGCAATTTCTAACCTTTGCTGGTTGTCCCCAACCCTTTAGCTTGTAGACGTTCCTCCAGGCTCTGCTTTGTTCCTCATAGCATTGTCTTCTGTGCTTTTATCAAAAGGACCTTAGCCATTGGATTCAAAACTGACCCTGATCTGCTATGCCCCATCTTGATTACATTTGGAAAGCCTCCATTTCCAAATAACTTAAATTCTGGGACTCTAGGTAGAGCTGAACTTTGGGAGAGACAGTTTAACTCAGTACAACATGAAAATAGATTTTACCCTGAATTACCACTTCAATCAGCTAAGTACACAAATCCAACACAAAATAATTCAATATCATCCTGTCAGTTATTCACTTTAGTTTCTTGGAAATAAACATTAGTTTATAGTCTTTGGTCTTCTTATAATCTTGAGAATCAATGATGGCTTAGAATTTATGTGGTGCTTTGGATGATCAGTTGATCAATACATTTTTGGTCCTTTTATTTTTCAGACTAAAAGGCATTTTGCACATGTTATTTTATAATTCTCAGGATTCTCATTGTTAGAGAAATTTTCCTATTACAGAATGTTTACTTTGTAAGTGAAGTATTATACAATATTGTTAAATGACACATTCATCTTCTATGCCACAGTTTGACAACTAAGCCTCAAAGCTTCATTCACTGTCATACTTTGGGCTGCTAGCATGTAGTGCCATCTCAGAACTGAATATGATGCCCCACCTAACCAATATGATTTTGTAGGAAATCTTAAGCTTGTTCCCTAAAACTGTAACTAGGAAATGAACTGCTAAAACCACCAAGCCAACTGTAGGAGCAGCTTAATTTAGATGTTGATTTATAAGTAGACTGTCTAATAGATTGAGTATTGTTTTGTTTTTAAGTAATATGTTAATATTATTAGAAAGAATATTAGAAATAAACAATTGCTGGATTCCTTATATTGCATGTGGGTGACATTTATTGTATTGCTTTAATGCTTAGAAGGAGAGTCTTTCCATCTAGCCTGGAAAACTACAACTCTAGATGTACTGTTTTGCATCTTTAAGAAGACATTAATTTATGTTTGGAATAGGATATTTTTAGAACTCAAAAGTTTCCTAAAGGGAAAAAAAAACAGTAGAACATTTTAGCTACTTAGAGTTTGAGAAACAGTTTACAACAGTTTGAATGTGTACGGGCATTGTCAGTCAGGAAATGCCAAAACTGTTTCTCATGAATTCTGGACTTAAATGTCTAGAATGAAAAGCCCTGAGGACCTTGGGAGGCCAAGTTACTGGTACCCCCTCCCTCATCCAATCTCAAAAAGTCATTGGCTTTGGCAGGTACAAGCTTGCTGGGTGGTGGGCCAAGCCCAGTGGTGGTGTTCTTTGTGCTGTTATGTACTTCCTAGAGCTAAAAATCAAAGTGCTTTTGCTTTTGGAACTCACTCTACCTTTTCTAACTTATTAGTAAAAAAACTTGGTGTTTCCATCTCTGCAGTAGGAAAGTTCTACAAGAAACAAGATACCTGAGAGCTGGGTTAGCTGAGTTCCTTTTAATATAGATATTTCATCATACCATTAAGCTTGATATGGTCACTTTTTTGTTTATTTTTGGGGGTGGTTGTTTTTAAGAGACAGGGTTTCTCTGCATAGCTCTTGTTGTCCTGGAACATGCTCTGTAGACCAGGCTGGCCTCAAACTCACAGAGATCTGCCTCCTAAGTGCTGGGATCAAAGGCATCCACCACTATGTCTGGCTTACATGTCGAAAATTTTAAAAAATATATTTAGTGATCTGTTAGAATTAATAATAAGCTTAGCATGCTTACAAGATGTAAGATCAGTATCTGTATTTTTGTATATAAGCAAAAGTAATGTGAAGATAAGAAAACACCTGTATTATCACAAAAAAAGAAAATACCTAGTAGTAAATTAAACATAAGGATTGTGTACTTAAAACTGAAATGATGTAAAAAAAATAAAATAAATAAGAACCAGATAGGTGGAGAGGTATATTTATTAATATAATAGTATTTTCCCATATAGATCTATGTCATTCTTATCAACATTCCAAAAGTATTTCTTTATAGAAATTAATACAATGGGACATAGAGGAGTGGTAACTCAGGGATAGAGTGCTTTGCCTACCCTCCAGAAAGCCCTGACTTCCATTCCCAGTATGGAGGGAGGGAGCAATAGAGAACTAGAAATCGATATGATGAACTAGAAATTGATATGGTGACCCTGAAATTTATATGGACCATGTCAAAAAGATAACAAAGAATAATAACATAAGAGAACTGATTTCAGTATTTATTATAAAGCTATAAAAAACAAAATAGATAAATAGTTTGATGGTACAAAAAGGGATTTAGAAATTCTCACATTTATAACTGATTAAATTTTATGAAAACTGTCAAGGTAATTAAATGACAAAGACAGTCTTTAAATGGAGCTACCACTATTGAAAGTAGACTTACACCATACTCAAAAAATTATCTTAAAATGGATTATAGATTCATTGTAAAAGTTTCAAACTATACCTTTTGTTTTGTTTTCTGGGAGCAAACCTAGAATAATATGCATGCTAGGCAAGTACTTTGTCCCTAGTGTCAAGGCCCCTAAAACCTTTAAAAGAAAATACAGGAGCAAATCTTTATTGCCTGCAGATGGACAAAGATTTCTTCAGACACAAAGGAAATGGGGTAAATTTCTAAAAACTGAATTGAGATAATAATTATGTCACTATTAGTTAAGGTTCTCTGTAGTAACAGAACCAATAGAATGAATACATACAACAAAGGGGCTTATAGAATATAGGGTAGATATCCAACAGTGACTGTTTACACAATGGAAAGAAAGGCTGAGTACCCAGTAGCTGTTCAGTCTACAAGGTTGGATACCTCAGCAATTCAAATACTATGATTGGTATAGAATGAAAACCCAGAGCCATATATTTCAGAAAAGCTGGACTATCAGAGAGAGAAACAAACCACAGCCACTTCTCATCTACCAGCTTCTCAGGCTTGTCCAACTTCTCTCTCCTTAACCCACCAAGGAAGTATCTGGGAGAAAGCTGAAAAACCTCTCTTCTCTTCATCTGCCCAACTATCTTAACTTCCTCTTTCCACATTCCTAAAGCTAGGATTAAAAGTCAACACTCCCTGACCTTGGTGGCTTGGCTCTGTGGTTGACTCTTTGATATTCCAGACTAATTTTATTAAATATATATCACCACACTTGAGGATTCAAAGACAGCTGCTGGTCTTCTGTTCATATTGGAAGAAGGATCTGCACTCCACTATCAGCAAAAAAAAATAGCCATGGCCCATCAGCAATAAGATAAGATGTGTTTACCAGCTAGGAACAAAGGCAGGCAGGCATAAAACAGCACTGGTTTTCTCTTAGATTCCTTTTTCCCTAGACTGTGAGGAGGAAAGTCTTTCCTCTGCTTTGTTTTTGGATTTTTATTTTTGAAACACTGTCTTTCTACATAGCCCTGGCTGTCTTACTTATTCAGTAGACCACGCTGGTCTCAAATTTGTAGAAATCTGCCTTCCTCTGCCTCCAATTGAAGGTGTGTGCCACCACAGTCTGGTTTTTCCTCTTGCTGACCTTTCAGGAAGTACCTTCACAAACCTGCCCAGAAGTGTGGTTCTAACTTAATCCCAGATTCAATCAAGTTGACAATCAAGATGAAACATCACAGCTGTTTTTACCAGAAGTCTGTTCACTTACAGTGGGCAAACTGTGTACTTCAACAAAGCCCTGAGTAACAGAAAGCAATCAGGCTTTTTAAAAACCTGTCTTAGCATTTTATGTGTCCTATCAAGATTGAGTTATTTTAGGAGCTAGTTTAGTTAGCAGAATGCTTACATACATCCAGAAAGCCCTAAACTCAACCCTCAGCTCTCCAGAAATTAGACATTAGTTGTACATGCCTATAGTCCAAGCACTCGGGAAATAGAGGCAGAAGGATCAGAAGTTCCAGGTCATCCTCAGCTACAGAATACATAAACAACAGCCTGAATGCATAGACACCAGCTTGAGTTGCATGAGACCATACCTCAAAAATAAAATAAATAAAAATAATCAGCAGCCTGTTTGGAAACACTCTGAGTTATAAATATTATATATCAGTGAGGAGGGCATATCAAAACAGTATTCTTTTAATCATTCCACCAATACTTAAGTATGTATTTGCCACTTCCCAAATTTCACAGATTTTGACAGATGTTATATAACATAATTCACCATTTGAGTCCTTTATAGTTATGGTTATGATCATTTCTACATGTTTTGTTTTGGCTTTGACTGCCATACTCCAATCAAACCATTATGTTTATGGAGGAAATTAAGATTCAGAAAAAAGTTATATCAATGCTAATTTGCCAGAAATTTGTGTCATAGTTCTGTATATTAAAATAGTTTTCTATGATTAAAAAATCATTTTTTAATTTTTTGAAATTTATTTTTAATTATGTGTATGCATGTGCTTGTGAGTGCGGGTGCCCACAGAGGACAGAAGAAAATGTAGGATCTCCTGAAGTTGGAGTTACAGCAGTTGTGAGTGACCCAGTGTTCATGCTGAGAACTGAACTCAAATCCACAGCAAGAGCAGCACATGCTCTTAACCACTGAGCATCTCTCCAGCCCCACTTTCAGCATTTTGAAGTGTATAGTTCTATGGTGTTAAATGCGTTCATATGATTGTGCAACCATTGCCACCATCTGTCACCAGAATTCTTTCATCTTCCTCAACTGAACTAAAAATAAAACAATGTCTCTATCCCCTCTCCCTCTTAGCTCATGACAGCCATAATTCTGCTCACTGTCTCTATTAATGTTACTATTCCAAGAACCTCTGTGAGTCACATAATATTTACCTCTTTTTAATTTGTGTGTGTATGTGTGATGCACATGTGCCATAGTGCATCAGTGGTCACCTTTTAGGAACTGACTTTTTCCTTCCACCATGAGGTCCTAAGGTCAACAGGCTTTGAGGCAAGCAACATTACCCACTGAGACATCTCACTAGTCCAGTATTTGCCTTTTTCTGACTAGCCTATTTGATTTATCATGGTCCTTAAGGTTCATCCATGTTGTAGCATGTACCAGAATTTCCTCCTTTATACAGGTTGAATAGTAATTTATTTATGTGTATATGTTGCATTTTGTTTGTGCATTCATCAACTATCCATGTTATATGGTAAATGTGTAGTAGGAAAAACCAACTTCTCAAAATGCTAATCACAGAGATTTCTACCTTGGTTCCTTCTTTACAAAATTGCTGTTTCTGGATCCCAATTTTCCTATAGTTTCTATTATTTTTTAAAGGAATGCACTATGCTCTCTGAATGTGTTATGGATTACAGGGCTTCATCTGGTTCCTATTTCTTTGAATGGATTACATTAACCAGGGTTTGAAACTGACTTTACAGTACTAAAGCAGATACGACAACACTAAATCAACTTCATGATTATGACTTTTGGTTTGTGTAAACATCAAAGAACTGAACTGTGTGCATGAGACTCTGTTACAATTTAGATTGACTGGAAAGCCAAGGCAAACCAGAGTCCCAATCTTTATGTAGGGTACACAGATGATGGGCAAAACTAAAGTTTTTCAGAGTTGTTATCTTCCTACTGAAGGAAGATGTGAGGATAATGGCTAATTAAGAAATTAAGTCAGATGTGGTGATACATACCTGTAACCCCAATGCTTGGAAGAAAGGGGCAGGAGGATCATGGGGCTAGCCTGAGCAAAGCACAGAAAGACCCTATCTCAAGAAAAACCAAAAAAACTTAGAATTAATGGCTGGCTTGTAGTATTAGCAATCCAGCAACACATGTTCTTTCTTCTCAACTTGGTATTGGTCTCGTTTTAAATTCATTTTTGCTACTTTCTATGTCTTCCAAAAGTAATCCCTTGTAACACTGATGTCTTTTTTAAGTAGCAAGTAGTAAATAATGAGATTTTCTTTAGTGTGAATATTTTTTACTTATAACTGTAGATATGTAAGAACAATAGGGCTAGAAAGTGAGGTTTTAACACTTTAAAAAATAGGAAGTATATCAGAGTGTAAATATCTCACAATTGGGCAAAGTATGTTTTTAATATAACAAATGCCTTCTCCTAGGAGACTTTATTAAAACAGGGCTTTATTTAAAATAAAAATATTTTAAAATATCTCAGTTGATAGAGTGATTGTCCAGTATGCTTGAAGCACTGGGTTCCATCCCAGCACCATATAAATCAGGTATGGTGTACACACTGGTAATGCCAGAACTCAAGAGATGGAGGCAGATGTCCAAGGAGTCCAGTTTAAAGCTAGCCTAGGATCCCCCTTTCCCATCCCCTGTTCTGATGAGAAAAGAAAAATAAAAAAGAAATGAGGGAATAGAAAAGAACAAAGATAGCCTATGCTGTGAGACACGCTTGCCACCCACCACAATGTGAGATCTATTCTTTAGAGCCAAATAATGGAAGGAAAAATCAAGTCCTGCAAGTTTTTCCTCTGACCTCCACTTGTGTGCCATGAGCCTAAGCAAATGTACACATACAATAAATTCTTCTTAAAGGCTTTATTAAAGTAAGGGCTACCTATATCATATCCTGTGATTGATTGTTTTCCCTCCTGATTTTGATTTTGTTTGGAGGTTGTTTTGATTTTTTTTGTTTGTTTTTCTTGCTCAAGATTGGATGTGATTTGGTTTTTTTCTGAAGTTCATTGTGAAGCTATTTGCCAACTCAAATATGATAATCAAATTAGGTCACCTGAGGCTAATATCTAAGTTTCTCAGAAAGAATTGCCAAATCACCAGACATCAAAATGCTGGCCTATATTGTTAGGCCATCAAAGGGACAGCTTTTTAGACTGAACTGAGAGGTCAAGCAGCTCTTGTTTTTTGTTTGTTTGGGTTTTTTTTTTTTTTAGCTCAAAAGTAAATCCCTGAAATGCAATATCCAACTAAGACTGAAACAAAAGCATTGTTGTACACGCACAAAATCTATACCAAGCAAGGTTTTACATACAAGCATTTTGCTGTCAGGATATGAAAGTTTTTACTGACTTTCAGGAACTCTTCAGTTAGCACAAAGATACTGATCTTTCCATTATCTTCACTGCCCACAGCAAACTTCAGTTCTGGCTTTACTGTCATATTACCAGACAGCTGAGCTGCTTCTTAGAATTTCAAGTAAGGATATATTCTCCACTAAAATGTGACTTAAGCTAGCTTTTCACTGTTATGCTATTAAGGTAAAGCTTTCCTGGCACATCTAACTCACAAACTTCTAGCCACTATGTATATTCCCAATCCATTTCCAGCTCAAGCTATTCAGTATGAGCTGGGTCCTACCCAAGGACAAGCTAATTTCAGAATAGGACTCATGATACTTTACTCTAGTCAATAGATTCTGTGGGTTTAATGTACTTCTTGAGATGAAACACACATTTAGCTTAAGATTTCTAAGACTCATGATACTTTACTCTAGTCAATAGATTCTGTGGGTTTAATGTACTTCTTGAGATGAAACACACATTTAGCTTAAGATTTCTAAAGGGTGCTTTGTTTACTTGTTTTCTGAATATTTGGAGGAAAGTTAACTCAAATCGCAAATTGTAATGATACTGTTCAAAGACAATGAAAGATCATGTATGCAGTGCAGACTCATCTGCATGAGTAATATTTGGATGTCTTCTTTAACTGTTCAAAATAAACTGAGGACTAGAGAGATGGTACAGTGGTTAATAGTACTTGCTGTTCTTCCAGAGTACCAGAGTTTAGTCCACAGCACCTGTGTCAATCACCTGTGCCTAACAACTTCTAGACTCCATGGACACCTGAACATGTATGGAATATACTTAAACAAACCACACAGAGAGGGGGGGTGGGGGATTTTAAAGAGAAATGAAAATCCCATAGTATATAAGTTTTTAGGAGAAAATGGTACTGATAGGATAGACATATATTGGCTCCATTAAAGAAAAAACACCCTGGTGATTTTGATACCCTTTTATAAATCATGGAATCACAATGATGCAGAATCATTCCTAAATGTGTAAGACATTTTTCTTGCAGCTCATAAATTGATAGCTCCTTAATTTTTTGAAAATTCTATTTTAGCTTTTACAATATTTCTTTCAGACCTGTATGAATTATCTTTGCACTATCTCATGTTTAACTATGCCAATGATCTTTGAAAGATCAAACCTTTCATTTTAAGAAATGGAATTTCCTGGGCTGTCCAGAAACTCCTCTGTTCAAGCCTGCTGGATAGGTAATTATGCTGAAGATAGCAAATTGGTATGTTAACTTGAGCGGGGAAGTAGAATTTAGATCTCAGAATTTTTTCTCCAATTTTCAGCTTCAGACAAAATTATCTTCATAGTAATAGCTGATAGCTGCTTATCAGTTCCCTGTGTTTTAGTAATAAGTCCCCTTCCGTTTCCCCAACATTTTGCTGGATTTCAAGTGTAGCATAAGTGAAAAGATCCTTTTGCCTATCACTTCTCAGATCACTAAGGCATGGTATTGAATGTTGGTTCCTGTTCACCAAGCTTTTTCACAAATGGTTCACAGAAACTATGACAAAGTTTTTTACTAAGATAGTGTTTCTGATCTCCTCACAGTCATTTCATACCTTCTTGCTCATACTCTTACCAATTGTCTTCTAGGATTGTAGGCACATTTCTTATTTTGTTACTGGGAACAAACTTGAAATCTTTTCCCACAGGATGTTTTTATCAAGTAAGTGGTTGCTATGAATTTCAGTGTTCTCTACAGCTCTACAGCCCTTTCCTTATAGTCTTGTAAAAGTTGTAATCATGCTGCAGGGTACACACCTTTAATCCTAGCACTTAGGAGGCAGAGGCAGGTGGATCTCTGAGTTTGAGGCCGCCCGGTCTACAGGGTCTACAGAGTGAGTTCCAGTGTAGCCAAGGTTATACAGAGAAATCAAGTGTTTAAGAAAAACAAAAAAAGAAAAGTTATAATCTTGTCTCAAGTGGTATATATCATTGTCCTTTAATACCATTTTCTCTATGGGAAAAAAATCAAATGAGTTATACAACCCAGGGATAGTTATTTCATAGTGTTTTCCCACTAATTCTATTTTAAGTATTCAATGATAGATAAAACAATGAGGACTACAAAATCAAGAGTGGGATGTAATGAAGTATAACATTTTTTAAAAAGAAGCTTAATTTAATGCTTTACAAGTAACTTAAAAGTGATATATTGATTGGTTTCATCTTTCTGTTGGAAAGTACATAAGCAGGAGATAGGAATTGGATATTACCACTGAGTTTACTCTGCTTTGTTTGGAACATCTACAGTATAGAATGCAGCTTGCAAATGGAATTGTGCCTACTCTCCTTGAGACAGAGATGAAGTGTGTCCATGTAGCTGTGTGTGGTCATTTGTGACACAGTGCCAAAGACTGGCAGGGAAAAGGCCTGTCTGGGAGTGACACAGTGTGAGACAGCCTGTTTCCCTTGCAGATGTTCACATTTCCTTGTTTTTGCCTTGATGCTGTGTGTGTGGTTTGGAGATACACACACACACACACACACACATGCACACACACACACAACCTGGGTAGCTAATTTCTGTAGTCAGAGTTCCACTTCCTTGTTTTCCATCTAGGAATAATTTATTAACATCTTCTCACTCACTTCAGCATGCCAGTCTTATAAATATGCTTTAGTATCTTGAGATTTAAGGAATTCAAATAAAAAAAAGAAATAAATTTTGATGTTGCCAGACTACCTTGACTTTAAATTTCTAGAGCAGAGGTTACAAGTTCTCACCCTCAAGCCGCATCCAGCCAACCACTTGTTCGATAAATGTTTTATTAAACAGCCATATCTGTTCATTGTTAACAGCTGGCTTTACACAACACAACGGGATTTAATAGTAGCCCTAAAGCCTAAAAAAAAAAATTCTATTTTGCTAGGGTAACAGTAAGATCTTAACATGCCAAAACCTACAGTTGATTGACTAATAACTTCCAAATTATATTTTTTCCATGGTCTATGAATGACATTTTCTCCAGTCTTGCCCTTAAATATTACTAAAATCATCTCCCTAGCATGGGTTGTTAGACGTTATGTATTACTAAATCCTAATAAATCCAAAGAGATCTGGTGTAAGACAAAGGCCATTCCCTGCTGTTCTGGTTATGTATCTGTAAGTGCAACATTTCAAATGAGTAGACGTTAGTTTTCACTTCTGCATTGGTCAGCTCTCAGTTGCTGTGACAAAATACCTGAGATAATTACCTTAAAAAAGGAAAAAAGATATATTTTGGCTTACTATTTTAGAAGTTTTAGTCAACTCTCCCTATTGCTTTTGGGCCTGTGGAAAGGCAGTACATCATCACAAAGAGGCTGCCCATCTCATGACATGCAAGAAGCAAAGAGAAGAAGGGAATGGAATACTATTATCTACTTTAAAGTTACAGTCCCAGTGACCTAACTTTCTCCTACTAAGCCCCACTTCTTAAAGATTCTACTACCTCCCACTAGTGTCACAAGCTGGCAAACTTTTAGTACATGGGTACTAGGGTGACATTTAAATAGAATTGTATTGATAAGGTCTTCTCTATCTTAAAAATTGCATTAAGTAAGGCAGATTTGAAAGCCCCCCAAAAGAATTAATCATGGTGAAAATGTTTGAATTTCTGGGGGAAAATTTTTAGTGTGCAAGCAGGATCAAATAGAAATTGTATCTAGTTCCTAAAGAAACCAGCTAAAGTAAGTGCTGTGTTTATTTTTGTGGTATTCTACATTTTTTTACAGATATGTATTTACACTTTCTATGTACAAGTTTAAATTTTTAATTTTTGAGGAAACAATTATGAAACATACACTGTGTCCTGTTATAATGGAGAAGTCAAGGGTCGAGGAGAAGAAAAAGAATCCCTTACACAGCATGTTCTATGATCATGAACACCAGACAGCCACTTCCCTTTTGGCTGTTGATGCCCTTAAGGTGGCAGGCATCCCAGTATTGGTGCTGTCCTGAGTTTCAAATGTGCAACTTTAGCATTGTTGGCATAGTCTGCAGATAGCCTCAGCAGCACTTCCTGCCTCCTGCCCCATGCTGTTAGCCATATCCCCTATTTCTGGGTCTTCTTCTGTGCAGGCACCCTTGTTGGACAGACAGAACTGTATCAGAATGGTCTTAGACAGGATGTCCTCTCAGACGTTTCTTTAACTCATAGGAAGCACACATTCTGACTTTAATAAGTACTTGAGGTTACACCAGGTGAGGCAAAAAAGAAGCAAACACTATGCTTAAGACCTAAAATATCACATGTTGAACCTCCCCAAGCATTCTCTGTACCATGCTACCTACCCTTTTAGTGCACCAATATTGGCCAATATGTTGCTGCAACTTGGCAAGCCCTAGCCAGAGACCAATGCAAAGAACTCTCCTATTTGTGCCACTTTCAGTTCCTGTCAAGTTTTCTTGGAAGGTCCTCATACACTTCACTTTACAGGGGAGAAAGAACAGTTTTACATGGGAGGAAATCAAATATGTTCACTTTTCAAGCCTGTGACTCCTTCATATGTCATGCCTCTGTCGTCAGATAAAGGCCCAAGCCAAGTATGGAAGGAATGCTAATGCCCTACACCAGCACTGGCAGCTTCCTAGTAGACCTGATGCCATTGGAGTTCTAAAGCATATGCATGCATGCATGTATGCATGTGTCAGGCAATACCAAGGGCACAGAGGAGTGTTATCAGAGCACCTTCCTTACAACATGTCCATGAAAGTGATGAGACTCTAGGTACCTGCATGCCACCCAGGAAGTCATCCTAAAGTTAGAATTGTGGTTCTTGCTTCACTGTTGTCTGTTTTTCTCATCTGTAAAATGGGAATAAAATTTTACAAATGACATTTTACAGAGACACTAGCCTTGCAAAATTAGCTGAAGTTGAGTGGGTGCATTTATATTAAGATCTTTGACTAGTAATTAGCATCTAGTAAGTGCTCAATAAAAGAAGTAGTTGTCAGTGTTCCTAGTAATGAAGATTATCTCTTATCTGAATTGCTTGAGAACTGAAGTGTTGTATATTTGACGGGTTTTCCAGTTTTAAATATTTTAGTACATATAATAATAATTTGGAATTAGGACAAAAGTCTAAACATAAAATTCAATTATATTTTATATACATTATGTACACACAACCAGAAAATAATTTTATGAAATGTTTTTAGTGTCCCTGAAATTTGACTACAACCCCTCATGTGAGATAAACTGTGGAACTTTCCACTTGTACAGTCAGTTCAGTATTTTAAACATTTCACATTTGGGGACATTGTAGATGTTGGGGCATTTCTGATTTCGAAACATTTCAAATTTGTGATTTGTTTCTTTTTTCCATTTTATTGAAAATAGATGTTTTCCTCACATAATATATCCTTAAAGGTTCCTTTCCCTTTATCCCACCCAATTCCTCCATACCTCCCCTACCATCTAAACGTCTCTCATTGGAAAACAAACAGGCTTCTAATGTACAATAATAATAATAATAATAATAACAATAATAGTAAAAACTAACATATCAGAAAAGGACAAAACAAACCAACAGAAGGAAAAAAGCTCAAAAAACCACACAAGAATCAGACCCATTAATTTGCACATTCAGGTGTCTCATAAAAACACTAAACTGGAAGTGATAATGTTAGAGAAATTGCAGGGTAAAAAGAGAAATAAAAGGAAGAACAAAAACAACAAATATATATGTATATATATAATTTTTAAAATAATAAGATGAAATTTTTTAAAAAAGGAAAAAGCCCTGACACAACGTTACAAGACAAGGAACCTCCAAAGATACCGCTGAGCTCATTTTCTGTTGGCCATCTACTGTTGGGCATGCAGCCTACCCTTAAGAGTAATTTGTTTCCCCCTTGAGACACCCTTGCAGAAAACTAAAATTTCATTTACAAATGGTTATCAACAGGAGATAATGTCTGGGTCAGGGATGAGGCCATCTGTCCACTTCTCCTTTTACTATAGGACCCCATCTGGTGCAAACTTGTGCAGGCCCTGTGCATGCTGCCACAGTCTCCGTGGGTTCAGATGTGCATAGATCCAGTTGATTTAAAAGGCCTTGTTTTCTTGTTGTCCTCCATCCACTCTGCCTCTTACACTATTTCTTCCTCCTCTTCCACAGGATTCTCTGAGCCCTGAGCAGAGGAAGTTAATGGAAACATCCCTTTTAGGGCTGAATGTCCTAAGGTCTCTCACCCTTATATGTTCCTATCTGCTACAGGAGGCAGCATCTCTGCTGAGATGGATGAGCAAGACCATATGAGGGGATCTATGAGTACAACAGAATGTCATTAGGAGTCATTTTATTGCTTCTTTTTTAAGAACAGTGGTATTAGTTATATTCTAGGTCTCTGGGCTATATAATCTCAGGTTCTCAGTCACCCAAGCAGTGTCAGGTGTGGGTTCCATCTTGTGAAGTAGGCAACTACAATGACTACTATTACTCAAAAGTTAGTACTTACTGTAGAATTATTTACTTATAATATATCATATAAAGGATTAATATTTGTTGAGGGGCATATAAACACATGATATAAATTGAACTTTAAGACAAATTTTGGAGAATCGAGCTGTCTCACACTGGATGGCTGAGTCATTCCCCAAGAATGCAGGAACAAACAGAAAGGTCGATCAGTGTGCCCCAGTCTCAATGGGGCTTGGCCACACCCCATTCTAGGTCCTGATACCCAAATAACGCCTGAATTTCACTACATCTCTCTCTTTTGTCTAACTAAGAAAGTTTTAAATTAAATGTAAGACTATATATAATAGGAATAATTATGATAATGTCTGGGGGAGGGAAAGGCAATAACAAACAAGGTCAAACTACAACTAACAAACAACAAATATAAGGTACATCTTAAATATCTGGAATATTGGTAAGTGACAATATACCAGGATTACTTTAAGGCTGTTTATCTTGAATAATATGAATCTAATACCTGAATGTTTTTAGCTAAGATATGAGATGGTAGTAACCTTAACTATTTAGTCTTTAACTTCATCAAAGACCTGAGAAGGAAAATATATTATTTAAATAAGCTGGAAGCACAAGAGAGTAGCTTTTAAGATTTAGGAGAGGACAGCAACAGTCAGCTGCCTGGGCAGTCACTTATGGCCTTTTTGCAAAGCTGGAGCATCTATCTTTTTTGACTATAAGCCTAAAATATCTGACAGATCTCTTTAGAAGCAGGACATTTTTGGAGAAACTGTCTTGTCTTGTCTTGGCAGTTTTTATTTATTATTATTTCATTTATTTTTTATCTTGCTTGTCTGGATTGAACAGCATGCATACTGACAGCAGTGGAGACAAGGGCAGTTCTTTTGCCCAACAGGCCATTGTCTGCCAAGGAAGACAAACTCCTTGTGGAGTGTCTTTGATGCCCAACACCATCACGGGAAAGGGACAGTGATACTAGGAGTCATCATGTCTCTTATGACCAAATTTGAATAACAAAACATTAAATATCGTATTTTTTTGATGTATGAAGTGGTGAAGACTTTTGTTTATTTGATATATTTTATTATATATCTGAGAAACTTAAACAGCATGACTATTACATGGCAAACTTAAGTAACTGGGATGTGCAATTTTTATTATCTTAAAGACTAAAGTTTATATTGTAAAAATAGGCAATTTATAAATGGGTGTGTAGTTTTTGAATAATATCTTTAAGTATGACAATCATATAAGCATTAAACAAAGGTAAATTTATAGTATAAAATGATAACAGTATCTTAAATATATTTTATAAAATATCTAAACAGAGGTATACAAAACATCTTAAACAGAAATAGATATATGTACATATTATGACTAGTACAGTTAAACAGAGGTAGAAATTGTATATGGGAATGACTATAATGTTTAATATGTATTAATGTGCAAAATATTTTAAACAGGTAGAAGCATGTGCAAAATTTGGAAATTACAGATTCAATTTTGTATCAATATACAAATTACCATAGGCACATAAAACAATTTCAGATTTAAAATTGTATCAATATATAAATTATCTCAATCAGGCATATAAAATAATTACACATTTGTATCAATATACAAGCATCTATACCAATGCAAATTGTCTTTGGCTCATATTTGGCTAATAATTGTTTATAGATAGATATAATAATCTACCTATATCTTTACTAGATAGACGATTCCTAAAAATCCAAAGAGCATGTGAAAGCACCTCTAGTAGGTCTAGAGTGAGGCTAAAGAATGTCGTGTAGGCACCAAGTAAGTTTTCAAGACACTGACATGTAGTTCTTAGATGTTTACAGAATCAAAGCAAGGCCCTAAGTGCTATGCCTAGCACCAATTTTTTTTTTCTAAAATAAACTACAGTGGCATAAGAACTAGAGGACTATACTTGGCATCATAAGACCAGGTTAAAAATCAAGTCTCCAGGTTCAGAAATTGGGAAAAGCAGGTGTTTGTTACTGTGTGAATAAAAGTTGGTATGCATATATTGACTGTGTAAAGATAAAGCAATATTAATCATATTTGAAAGTGTTGGAAATAGTGTTAGCAATAGTCTGTGGTTACAAAAAAGGTAAAAGCTTTTTTAGGACACAAAGTAAATATATGTGTAGCAATCTTATTTGCATTATCACCCTTCATAAGTCATGCTTATGATTTTTATCATCTTTATAGTTATTGTTAACTTCTCAGCATTTTAAATTCATTTTACTGTTTTTCTTGATAAATACAAAATAAATTAAAAGAAGAAAAAAAAAAGCTTTTTTAGGTAAAGAATTTGCAGTGTAAACAGTGTAAAATGACATCACAATCAACCTAAAAAGACTTGAGTTAAATTTGCTATTTTTAAAAATTGGTCTTGAAATCTTACTGTTATTATTATTCATCTAAGTTCTTTAAACTTTTGTTATTAATATTTTGACATCAAGGATAACTAAGTATCTTTTTAAATTACATTTCTATTTGTGTGTATCTATGTGTGTATGTGTGAATGCATGTGTGCATCCACACATACCAGAAGGTCAGAGCACAACTTATGGAAGTCTTTTCTCTCCTTCTACCATGTGGGTTCTAGGGATCAAACTCAAATCATCAGACTTGCTGGTAAAACACCTTTGCCCACTAATCTATTTTGCTGGTCCACTGGTTTGCTGGTTGCTATTGTTTTGGTTTTTGAGACAGACTCTCTCATGTAGCTCCGACTGTCCTGGAACTCAATATGTAGACCAGCCTGGTCTAAAATTTACATAAATCACCTGGCCTCTGCCTCTGCCTCTCTGCCTCTCTGCCTCTCTGCCTCTGCCTTGTGCTGATATTAAAGGCAAATACCATCACTCCCAGAACCACTAAAAGCATTTTTAAATCTTTTGAAAATTATACTTTATTTGAGGGGTTATGGGAATGTGCGTGTGTGGATTTCAAAAGATAACTTTTGAGAATTGGTTCTCTCCTTCTACCATGTGAGTCCTGGAAATCAAGTTCATGCTAACATTTTTGGCTGAAAGTGTCTTTACATAGTGAGCTATTCCTTAGGCCCACTTTCTTCTTTAAGTGTTACATATTTTATTTTGCTAATAACACAACATAATATTTACTCTCAATAAAAATATAAGTCTGTTGACTGCACACACACAATGCTATAGGATTTTTTCATCTTGCAATTGTAATATATTTAAATAATTCTAAATGATAGTTTCTTTGGAGAGTTAGTTTTAAGTGAGTGACATTCACTTTGAGGTTTTCTTCTTAATATTTTATATATGAAGTATTTTATGTCTTTTCATAAGTTAGTCTGTGAAGCTAATCACTACATTATTTTTGTAAACTGAGCATTGTGGTACATACTTTTAATCCAATACTCTAGAGATATAGGCAGACAGAACTCTCTGAGTTCAAAGGCAAGTAGATGTCTACAAGCAGGAGGCCAGCCTGATCTACATGGTAAGTTCTAGGCCAGCCAGGGCTGCATAATGAGGCCCTCCCTAGACAGATTTCTATTTAAATGGTATATTTTAATTCCAAATTTTAGTTGACAGTCTCTAGACATGTAAACCCTAAGAAGACAGAGACCATCCACGTGTATTCTCCCAAGGATTTGGTCAAATAAAATGCCACCAGTACCTTAAAATGTGTTAAGTACAGTAGCATCTTGCTATTTATTCAGTCTTCAATTTGGTAGTACTTTCTTAATTAATGGCTTCATCTAAAAATGGTGTCCTCTATTTTCACTTTCTCTTGATCATTTATAATGCCTCAGGGATTTTTGTGTATGGTATATACTAAATATTTACAAATCATAAGATTTTTCTGGCATCCAGCTATAATCTGAAGAATGTTACAGTCAGTATTTTACCTCTGGGCTAGCATTGCTGTGCAGAAAAGTGGGGAGGGGACAAACCAACCCCCAAATTTCAAGCTGTTTTAGAGAAGTTAGGAAATAGAAACCATCAGACTATCCAAGGTTACTTTTAACTCTGTACTTACCAAAGCATACTATTGACTGTGGACTATTCTCTTTGAGTTATTACTAGCATTGTAATAGCACTTCTAAGCTGTAGAGTATTTTCTCTGATGAGTTAATGTTCTTTAGCAAGTTGATGCTTGAACCATTCATGTTTGTGTGTGGAGGGGTAAATTTATTTAGATCTTCTTCAGTCTGGTCACATTCTTTGACTCCCTGCTGAAGACTCCAACACTGATTCTAATAATGAACATCTCTAGTCAGACAAGCAAAAACCTCTGTGAGAGCATTCCTTCCTAGAAGGAGTTGTGTTTGCCTTTTGGCTTCTATGAAAATTCTTTTAGACTCTTCTTGGCCAGAAATTGTTCTTTCATTACTCCATATTCACATTAATGAATGTTGCCTCTGTCTGAAGGTAAACACTGGGATTGCTGCTATATTGACAAATATTAATTGCTAAGGACAGAATTTTGATTCTCCTCTTTAATAGTATTTACTTTAAAAGATATACATGAACCTCATATTCTGACAAGTTCCCTTGAATGATGGACAATTGCAAAGAAGACCCACTGACATCATCTCTCTGACCTTTAAGAGGAAAATCTTGTTTGTTGAAATGATAAACGGAGAGCCATAAACTGTTGCAAAGCATGATGAGTATTGATTAGATTTTCTCCTTTGCTTTTTAGCTTTATGACAAAATTAACACAAAGTCTTCACCACAAATCAGGAATCCTCCAAGCGATGCAGTACAGAGAGCCAAAGAGGCAAGTGACATCTTTTTCTCAATTTAGCGTCACATTTGCTACCTTTACTGAAGATGCTTGTTTGGGCTGCTTGTTAAAGAGGCACTCTCTTTAGGATTGTAGTTTGACTCATACTCAGATTGCAATTGCTGAATTTATCATTGTACATCCATCTGGAGAAGAAAATACCTCAGCAATAGTAATTCCCAGATTTCTCCTTCTGGTTTTCCTGTGTAAATGAGCATACTAATATTGTCTTTTTCTTTTTGATGTTATTTTACTGAACCTGGTTGAAATAGACATTCTTTAAAAATCTGAGTTGCTTTTTTTAATGTGACACTATGTGGAGGTTAATTGACTTTTGTATAACAATTAAGAATGCTGAATTTAAAGAAGTCCTTTTTATGCATCATCAATGCATAAAAGTATTTGCAGAAAGCTTGGAAAACCAAATTCACCCAGAATCTCATCACTCTAATACACGAGTTTCCATTTTTATCTTTTTCATTTGCATGGAGAATTTGTTTTGTTACCAATCAAAATATGTTGGTTTGTGCCTAATATTATATAAAAAGCATTTTGTGCCTATATTTGATCTTTCTGAGCATAACATAGTGATTGTGTATTTTTTTCTTATTATTAGAATGTTGTAGAAATTACCCCATTAGTAAATACTTTGATTTTGTGTTTTTGTTTTTGTTTTTGCTGTTTGATCCTTAAAGTTTTAATGCAAATAAACATTTACTTTTAAAATATTTTTTACAAGGTATGATTACTAAATGAAAGAGTATTTAAGACATAATTTCTTTTTAGAAGGTTTTGTCCTGTTGAGACAGGGTGTAACGATATAATCCAATGTTAGGATGACAGGTGTGTACCACCAACACCAGCTTTCTAGCAAATGTGAAACATGACCTTTTATATATATTATGCTTACATACTCACTGAGAAATTACACCATGATGGCTGCCAGACCTGCTTGCTTGGTGAAAATAGGGTAAGAGAAATCTGTCTTAATTTGCCCAGTTCTTTGAAAGGAATTACACTATCAGGCAGGAATTATGAGTCACTGCCCAGTCTTGTCAATACGAAAATATACAGAAGTAGCGGAAGTAGAGATACTCTAGGGACAATCCTTTGTCCTAATTATACAGTTGAAGAATTCCCCCAGCTTAGGAGATCACACCTCTGTACTTAAGATTATAGGCCGTGAAAGTAGCAAGGGAAACAGAGTTTTGCTTCCCCCTTGTTTCCTGGAAGAGAAGCAGAAAATACACCAAAAAGAACTACTTTAATTTTATTAAGCAGTAGAAAGTAGGTGCATAACCAGAAGTCATTACAGAGCATTTGAATAAGAAACACTAGTGTAGGGTGCTGAAATCGGAGACTCAGACCAAGTGAACCCCTTCCTGAAGTTCTTGCAGGTTGAGGCAAGACAGTCCTACTGATGAAGGGCTAATGTGACCCTTACACCAGTGGTGTTGAGGCAATCCTAGATTGACTCCATGATTAGAATTCAGTTGAGTACAATATAGAGATCTTCGAACCTATTCACCTTAATCCAAGGTAAGCAGCCCATAGCAGTGCCTCAGTTTTTCTGAGCTGCTTGCCCTGGATTAAAGTGAATAGGTGAACTCCATCCCTAGGTGAAAGGGAGAACCTTTAAAGAGCAGTTCAAGAGCAGTTCACTTGCAAGCAGCATTTTTACCAGTGCAAACAAAATGTTAATGCCCAATTGGTAAGGAAAGTTTGGGTGCAGAAGAAAAGCTGCTGAAGGTGTTTGAATTTTTAAATTTGGTCTTGGGTTTCCTGGAATTTCATCAAAGGAGCATTGACAGAACATGGTTTTCTCTATGTTGGAAGATTAGCATGAAGAGCAGCATTACTCCCAATAGGCTGCAAGAAAAATTACTTAAGTGCATTCTTAATTATTATACTTAATTAGCATTCTTTTGTATATTGTTTTCATTTTAAGGAGCTAACAATGCTGTTCGTATCATTTTGCACTAGTATGTATCTTATTTGTTTTTCTAGGTATTGGAAGAAATTTCATGTTACCCTGAGAATAATGACGCAAAGGAACTAAAGCGCATTTTAACACAACCTCATTTCATGGTAAGTAACAAATCACTAGATCTAAACCATACTTTCACAAGAAGTTTTTAATAACCTTCATAAAATACAGCTAGTGTCATCAAATATATTCTATTCTAATACAGTCATGTCACCTACTGTTACGATAAATTCTGAAGAGTATTTCATTAGGCAATTTTGTCATTGTAAGCATATCATAGAGTATCCTTACAAGAGCCAAGGTGATGTTGACTACTAGTGCATACCAGGCTACACAGTGTACAGACTGTGTGTATATGGCATAGTCCTGTGATATCCTTAGAATCATAATGAGCAAAACAACATGAAATTTAACAAGCACAAGAGAAATGATGAAATCAAGAGACACAGTAAACACAAGCATATAAGGCTACTTCTAGAATAACAACATACATTTTTACAGTAAATGCATTGTTTCTTCATTTTGATTTTGGTTTTACTTTTGGTCTTGATTTATATTTGACCTAAGCAGCCCAGACTAGCTTTAAATTCAGGATTCTCATGCTTTTGCCTCCTAAATGCAAAGATGATACGTGCTAACATAACTAAACTTTTTTCTAAGTAGAAGGAACACACTATAAAATAATAATAAAAATATATAACATAGTAAATAACTAAGCCAAAAACATCTGCTGTTCCATGGATAACTGTATATATTATGCTTTCATCTGACTGACTGTGCGGTAGGTTTTTTTACACCAGGATTACTATCACAACCATGTAAGTAGGCATTATGTCAGGAAGTCACTAGGCCCTAGGAATTTTTTAGCTTCAATATAATCTTGTACATGTAGTATATCATTGACTGAAATACCATTTGTGGTTCATGACTGTAGTATCAGACTAAGATTATAATCCCAGCTAATAACAAGTATTTTGATTTAATTGTTTCTGTTGACTTTGTATTATAGTTGTGAAAGTGGCTCTTCAAGGACTATGCACACCTCAAATAAGGATCTGCTTCCTTATAATTCTCACATTACACACTCATTGGAACTGGACAGAGAGCTAGAATTGAGGGCAACTTTTTGATGAAAAACTAGCTTTGATTTTTGCACTATATTTATTTAGGTGGTACATGTGCCACAATGCATGCATGGAGGTCAGAGAACAAGTTGAAGGATTCTTCCTTCTACCACACGGCCCCAAGAATTAAACTCCAGATGGCTTTGTTTTAGACAGTGCAGAACTCATACACATTTTTTCATTGGTTTCTATGAAAAATATGAATAGCGGGGCTGGAGAGATGGCTCAGCGGTTAAGAGCATCGGCTGTTCTTCCAGAGGACCAGGGTTCGATTCCCAGCACCCACATGGCAGTTAACAGCTGTCTGTAGTTCCAGTTCCAGGCAAACACCAACACAAATAAATAAATAATAAATAAATAAAGTTTTAAAAAAAAAAAAAAAA
>PVIH01015550.1:0-49094 GCA_004025045.1 Sigmodon hispidus | reverse complement strand
AAGCAATAAGGGAATGAAAAGAGATTAAGGGCATACAAATTGGAAAAGAAGAAGTGAAGCTATCTCTATTTGCAGATGATATGATTGTATACATAAGTGACCCACAAAATTCTTCCAAGGAACTGCTTCAGCTGATAAACACCTTCAGCAATGTAGCAGGATACAAGATAAACTCAAAGAAATCAGTAGCCCTTCTATATGCTAAAGATAGAAGAGCTGAAAAAGAAATAAGGGAAACATTACCCTTCATTTTAGCTGCAAATAGTATTAAATACCTTGGAGTAACTATAACCAAAGAAGTAACAGACATATTTGACAAAAATTTTAAATCATTGAAGAAAGAAATTGAAGAGGATATCAGAAAATGGAAAGCTCTCCCATGTTCCTGGGTCGGTAGGATCAACATAGTAAAAATGGCAATTCTACCAAAGGCAATCTACAGATTCAATGTACTGCCTATCAAAATCCCAACACAATATTTTTTGGACCTTGAAAGTACAATACTCAATTTCATTTGGAATAACAGGAAAGCCAGGATTGCCAAAACAATTTTCTCAACAAAAGAACCTCAGGAGGTAACACCATCCCTGACTTCTAGCTATATTATAGAGCTACAGTAATAAAAACAGCATGGTACTGGCATAAAAACAGACTTTTGGAGCAATGGAATAGAATTGAGGATCCAGACATTAACCCAAAAACCTATGAACACCTGATCTTTGACAAAGTGACCCAAAACATTCAATGGAAAAAAGATAGTATATTTAACAAATGGTGTTGGCATAGCTGGATCGAAGTGTGTAGAGAAATGCAAATAGATCTGAGCCTGCCACCCTGCACAAAACTCAAATCCAAGTGGATCAAAGATCTCAACTTAAACCCAAACACTTTGAACTTGATAGAAAAGAAAGTGGGAAATACACTTACAAATTGTCACAGGCCACCACTTCCTAAATAACACCAGTGGCACAGGCACTAAGACCAACAATCAATAAGTGGGATCTCCTGAAGCTGGGAAGCTTCTGCAAAGCCAAGGACACTGTCAATAGGACAAAATGCCAGCCTACACAATGGGAAAAGATTTTAATCAACCCTATAAGTGATAGAGGACTGATCTCTAAGTTATATAAAGAGCTCAAGAATTTAGAGCCCAAAACCTTGAATAACCCTATCAAAAAATGGGGTACAGATCTAAAAAGGGAATTCTCAGCAGAGGAACTACGAATGGCTGAAAGGCACCTGAGAAAGTGCTCCTCATCTTTAGCCATCAGAGAAATGCAAATCAAAACAACTTTAATATACCACCTAACACCTGTTAGATTGGCTAAGATAAAAGGCATAGATGACAGCCTATGTTGGAGAGGATGCGGAGCAAGGGGAACTCTCTTCCATTGTTGGTGGGAGTGTAAACTTGTGCAGCCACTTTGGAATGCAATAAGGTGGTTTCTAAGAAAATTGAGAATCAATCTCCCCAAGGACTCAGCAATACCACTTCTGGGTGTATACCCTAAAGAGGCACATTTACACTCCAAAGGTATTAGTTCAACTATGTTCATAGCAGCATTATTTGTAATAGCACGAACCTGGAAACAACCTAGATGTCCCTCAACTGAAGAATGGATTAACAAACTGTGGTACATCTACACAATGGAATACTACTCAGCAATAAGAAAAAATAATATCCTAAAATTCGCAGGCAAATGGATGGATTTGGAGAATATCCTCCTGAGCGAGGTATCACAAACTCAGAAAGATAAGCAGGGGATGTACTTACTCACTAGTGGTCTCTAAACAAACAAACAAGAAAAAAAGCCTAACATGCCCAAGTGGCAAACCGCAACCACTGAACAGCTTCTGATCAGAAACAGCCTGTACTGACCCTTCGAACCCCACTCCAACTATAGGAACACCAGACTCACTCTTGAGGGAGGGGGGACAAAACTGGATTTGACCAGGAGTGGAGACTGATCCAAGCATTATTGGGTCAGTGGGACCATAGGACTGTCTGCTCCCTGCCCAGGGAGGGGATGGGTAGTTGCAGAGAAGAAAAATGACCAGATGTGGTGGGAGGGGGAAGGGTCCTTGAATAAGAATATACAGGGATGGAAAAAAATTCAGAGGGAAAGCTGAACACAAAATAAATATATGTGTAGCAATCTTATTTGCATTACCACCCTTGATAAGCCATGCTTATGATTCTTATCCTCTTTATAGTTATTGTTAACTTTTCCTCATTTTAAATTCATTTTACTGTTTTTTTTTGTTAAATACAAAATAAAGAAGGAAAAAAAAAGAGTGCAGTCTTAGGTGTTAATACTTGGTCTTGTCTTTTTTGTGTGGGTTTCCCTTTTTGTTTCTATTGTCCCTTTTTTCATTTTTAGGATAGTATGCTAGCTATGTGTTGACTGGTTGTAAATTCTCCTGGGATCATTATTGGTGTGATTTCTGCCTATTCCAGTTAAAAAAAAATTTCAGATATTGAGGTTTGAAATTTTGTAACATGAATCAGCTAGGAGATGGGGGGGGGCGGAGAGAGGAAGACAGGTTTTTCTACCAGGATCTGGTTAGTCTTCTGGAGATGTGAGCAGAGAGTGAGGAGAGCTTCTAGCATGTAGTCTGCTAGAGATGAGGAGAATTAGGGATTGGGTTTAGAAATATGGTAGGATAGGGAAAAACCTGCAGGTAACCTACTTGCTTCCTTGACTCTAGTGGGTTTTGAATCCCTACAGAATTCTTGCTGCAGTTGAGACTGTGATAAAGCAATGTATGTAGAAAGGACAGTTATGAAAAATTTGTGTAATTCATTAGAAATAGGAAAAGAAAAAAGGATACATTAGGTAATCTGCTATAGTGTTGGTAATGAGCCTGAGAAATTGGAAATTTTAGGAGTCAAAGGAGAGGCAAAAATCTGCAGTTAGCTGACATGCTTCCAAGACCAGAATTTCAACATGAGATTTAGTAGTAGTTTTTTGTTGTTTGTTATTTGTTTTTATTATTTATTTTTTTGGATTTGGGTGTCTTTATGTTTGGTGTATAAATGCTTGGAGTTCCAGTATTCTCTTTGTGCATATGTCTTTGCTGAGCATATATTGTCTATTTTTGTCTATTCTAATTAATTTTTTAAGTCTATATTGTCAGATATTTATATGACTTTGTTGGTTTGTTTTTTGGTTCACTTGCTTAGAGTACCATTTTTCATCCTTTTATCAAGAGGTCATGTCTATCTTTGATGTAAATTGCAGATCTTGGATTCAGAAGAAATATAGATTCTGTTTTATCATGCAATCTACTAAACTGTATTGTTTTAGATGGTAATTGAGACCATTAAACCTGAGTTGTCCATGAGCAGCACTTATTGATTTCTGTTTGTTTCTTTTGTTTGTTTGTTATAGAGTGGTATATTTTCCTTCTTTTGATTTGCTTGTCTGGGGTCATTTTCTCCTTGTGTTACTTTATGTGTGTTTAATCTCTTAAGACTTTCAGTCTTCTGTAGAGCTAAACTAGTAGATAGAATTTGCTTAAATATGGCTTTATAATAGAATATTTTCTTTCTCTGTAGAATGTGGTTGTGAAGGATTTAAACTTTCCCAATTTTAGAAGTAAATTCAGGTTTCAGTTCTCTATGAAGTGAAAACACGTGTCTCTCCCAGCAAAGGCCATTTATCAGCAAAAAACATCTAGGGACAAAAGAGAAAAAAAAAAATAAGGCCTGAGTCAGCACTGTAATATGTCAAGGAAAGTTTCTATAACTCCCTGAAACTTTCCCAGACTTGCCCCCATATGAATGAAGATAAAAATACTAAAATCTTGGCCAGTCAAAAATACACTAATGTAATCGCTCCTTGCTTGGCCAATTACGCTTTAGCTAACTATTACTGAAGTTCCCCTAACTGTCCATGATTTTCTCAGGGTGATCACAATTTTCTACATGTAAACAGTTCTTGCATATGTTGACAAATAAATGTTCTTTTCTCTTACATACTACTTGAGTCTGGGATTTTCCTTAAGCATTTCCTTAGACGTGTACAATTTACAGTTTTGCTAGTTATCATTGTCTCAATTGGTTTCTGTGGTCTGCTAAATTCTATAGGACTTGGATCTAGACTCTTCTAGCTTTTAAAGTCTTCAGTGAGAAATCTGGTGTTATTCAAGTGGGCCTGCCTTTATATGTGATTTGGCCTTTTTTTGATAAGTCTTTTATTATCCTATTTTGTTTTATCTTTTTATTATTGCATATTGTTTCACATTTCTCTTCTTATCATGTCTATTTGGTGACCTGTACCTTAATAAGCACCTTTTTCTTTAGGCTTGGAAAATGTTTTTTAATGATTTTGTTATAAATATTTTCTGAGTCATTAAAATGGATTTTTTTCTCTTTCATTACTTATACTATTAACAGCCTTAATAATACCACAGAGTCCTTGGGTTCCAAGTCTTTTTAAAAGTTAAAATTTTTATTTTTCTTGAGGTATTTATTTCTTCTACCTTGTCTTCAATTCCTCAGATTATTTTTTCTATTCCTGTAATAGATTTACTAGCATATTATCTATGTTATTTATGTTTATTCTGAGATCTGGGCATTTGAATCTTGTTTGAGGTATTTCCCTTGTTGTCAATATCTGGTCTTGTCTTTGCTGGGTATTTTAAATGAAGGTAATTCTAGGAATTACTAATACATGTCAATTTAGAAAAATGAAAATTTATGCATTGATATTTTTGAGAGTGTTTATATTTTATTAATTGATAAAAATGTAAAAATAATTCTTTTTTGTCAGATATCATTTATTAATTTATGTAAATATCTATGTTTTGTCTAGCACTACTCATGTTAGTCACTCAAGTTCTTTCAGAAAACATTTATAATCTCTATTTAATTTTTCTGATGCCATTTGTCTTTAACAAGTTCTGTTTACATCATACTGTAATATCACTCATAGTATCTGTTAAAATTGTGTTGTAGGGCCTCCTTGAATTAAAAGGAGATATTTTCTCTTCCCAGGTAGGCTTTAACTCAGGACTCAGGAATTATGTGAAGTAGCTCATGATCACACACATCTTTCACTGAATCAGTAACCTTTATGTACCTGGCTTATGAATTCAAAGAACAAAATCCATACACTATAAGAAGGTGAGCTTTAGAAAAAGAGAAAGTTCACCATCCAAGAGAAGGAGGCCTGAGAGTAAAAAAGGGAGTAGGGGATCAATGATTGAATTTTGAATAATAAGGTCTACAATGAGAGTCTCAAAATATAACAACATAACATTAAGAAACTATAGAGAGTTTGGAACTCTAAGAGAAATGATTATGAACATCAGATTAAGAACTGAACATTAAGCCCATAGCCAAAGACCTTTTACCTTCCTCTGGAAAGGAAAATTTATATAGATCACAGAAAAAACTAACTGAGCATGGTTTAGTAATGATTTCCTGATAAAACAGCTGTTCAACAATGTTAAGGGTGCAATGATTTCTACTGACATTTTCTCATTTTCTTCACTGATTTATGTGGACACACTTGTAGTTCATAAACTTAGAGTTATTAATTGCTTTGGAGACTAAAGCTTTGATTCCTTCTTTGTACATAGCTAGTGAACATGTTATAGATAAATGGCTTTTTAAATAACCTTCTGTCTCCAATTTGAGTACCAAACCCTTGTTTGGCATTGATTAGAATCCCAACTCTTAAAAATTCTTCATTTTAATTCCATGGAAGGCATCTGGAAACTGCTTCAAGAATAGAATGATGATGTTCCCCGGTGCTGGTTCTGTTCTCTGCCTATCACTCAAACACTTCACCTCTATGCTAGTATTTTTGGATAAATGTGGAGAAGAGACAATTCTTAATGTATGTGCCTGGCTTTCTGAGATCTGGCCACTTTCTCCCATTGTTACTCACATATTCAGTCTCACCATCAACTTCACACATGCTGTTCTGTCTTTTCCTTTGTTCTCATGTTTGGTATTGAATCTCTTTTGATTTTCTTTAGTATTGCTTCTCATCTTTGGTTCTATTCAGGTTATATTTTTGGAGGAGTGGGTATTGTCAGTCCAGTGGAGAAAGTTCTTTAAAACTATATTTATATACAGAATTCTGTGTATATTTTTCTTCAGGTTCTTTCTTAACTGTAATTTCTTTATTTCCATGAATGTGAATTGTTTCTCAGGTTATGGTTTTACATCAACACATATTATAAAACCATTGTAATTTCATATTTTGGGGGTATTATATTCATGTCCAGCCAAGCAAAGATACTTCCTCTTTTGTCTCCAATTAAGATACATTGATTGTAATTATTGTTATTAACTTTTTCACCATTAAAACATGACCATTTTATCTTTAATCTCAAAATAAAATGATCTATACCGCAACCATTGAAAAAGAACAATCTCAAGTCCCAGAAACAGCCTCCAGCTTGTTCACATCCAAGTACGTAAGTTGAAGATTTTCAGTTCAGTAAAATCTACATTCATGAAATCCTTTCATTTTTGAGGATTGACACATTTGGAATGTTACTATTTTAATTAGGCTCCTTAACTCATTGACATAACTTGTTAGGTTTTCTTTTTGTATTTTATAACTCCATAAGTAAACATGTTGCTTGCTTACACATGTGCTTATGTGAAAGTAATCTATTTCTATAATTGTAACCTATTTTTCTGTCATGTCCCAAAATAAATTTATTTTAAAGACATATGATTCTTAAATTTTCAGTTCCTTCACCTGGAATTATTACCTATTCAATTATTTATTTAAAAGTATTTTTCTTGTTTTTTTTCCTTGTGTATTGAGCCTTTGTAGGAATATATTTCTCAGATATTTGAGGAGATGCATATATGTAAGTTGATTTTCATATTATCAAGTGCACATATGTCTCAGAATCTTAGTCAGCACTTCATTACTATAAGAATATCAAGACTATTTTATATATCAGCTAACAAGAAAAAAATTGCCTTCACTAGTTTTTAAAAAGCTTTGATAGTTTGTGCTTAGGATCTGATGTTGTTTAGAAGAAAGTATTCTTGCCTTTTGCTCACAAAATAATGATCTTCCTTTCCATTAAAAAAAACCAACTTTCTTAATTTCTATAAGAATACAGCAATGCAAGAGATACTGATTTGGTAGAAATAAAAGCAATTTACAAAATAAAGATTCTATTTTGCACTTAAGAGAAAGGGCTAACATAAGCATCCTTTACACTAAGATTGATTAAGGAGAACACTGATTTATAAAATTAGTGAAATGATAATATTATTGCATCATTTCTCTATTTTCATACTTCTGAATCCCTCCATTCTCTTTTACAAATTCATGCCCTCTTTTACCCCAAAATGTTATTTCATGCCTATATACATAAATATATACACACATATATCTGTGTACATATAATAAAAATAACCTGATTAGTCTTCCTAATTTACACTTATTTTTTGATTCCTGAACTTCCTGAAATTTTATCATGATTAGTTGATGTACTCCTCTCTGGGAAAAACTCATTCCCAAGCTCCCCATATTCCTTAATTGTCTGTAGTATTTTTTTGTGTAGTGTTGCAAACTTGAGATTTTTCCCAGATCCACTTTAGCATGACTATTGTTGTTGTCTGTGTTAAGGTGATGTTTATATACTAAAACATTTTTTGCAATATTTTATGTGGCTTAGTCACATCCTATATTTCTTCTGTTATGCATCACTTCTTTATTTAAAGATAGTTTTAAAATATTGTTGAGAATAAATAAAAAATTTCAAATCACTAAAAAATTACACTGATTTTTTCTTGTTCCAAACTAAATGATTACAGTACAAATAAAATAGAAATGTTAAAATAATCAAAAGGAAAGTCACTATTTCACCAAGTTATCAATATAAAAGTCATCATCTAAGCCAAGAACACAAATTTTAAATTCATTCACTTCTTTGCTGTAAATACACAATACAAGCTTAGTATTGAGGAAACATTGAATGAATACAAACAGAAATAAACTCTAAAATAGCAGATGCACTGACAAGAAGTTTATTGCATCAAGTTCATGGAAGAACTATGAACCATGCTGTTAAATAAATATTCATATAGCTGTTAAATAAACTTACTTACTACTGATGTAAACTCATTCATCATCCACTCTTTTTTATACAAAGACTATAATTATATCTAATAACCCAGCTTATTTAATATTTTAACATTATAAAAATGAGAGTGTGAAGAATTTAGTACCACACTTACAGATTTTTTGATATTCAGTGTCTTCTTGAGTTTTCTTTTCATTATTGTTACATAATTGTTATTCAGTTTTAATTGATGGAAAATTTTATCTTTAAGATTTTATGAAATCTTTAGAATTTCATTAAATATTTTAAAGCTTGAAAAATTTCTCTTTCTAAAGTGAGTTGCTGATAACTTGTCTATCTCTTCATAAAGATATTTCATATTGCAGTACCTATGAAACAATCATTAAAAAAACTATGAATGGAAACTGTATACTTCAGGAATGCCTGGCAAAGGACAATCAAAATAATATTTTAAAGTCCTTTTAGATTTGCATGTCAATCACAGAACCCAACAACTTGTCATGCTTGAAGAGCAAGATTTAAAGTATACTTATTTATGTTGAATATGCCTGCAAGGTAGCAACATCAGAACTGTATTCTGTGACTCACTTGAGGACCACCATTTCCATTCAGTTCTATAGAAAAATGTTCAAATCCTGGTCATTAACTACATCTATGCTGAGATAAGGTGGTGACTTCAGGTTAAATGTAAATATAAACTACAGCCACCTCCAGATTTGACAAGATGAAAATTCACAGTCATATGGCTCTGGACTTCTGCCATAAGCAGTCTTGTTTAAACCTGTCTGAACTTCAAACATTGCAATTCACAGAAGGTTCTGATAGCGCTGAGGTTCATTTAAGGACCTCAGACTGGAATTTGAAAGCAGAGTTCACTGGCTCCTGGGCCACTGTTGTCTGCCTTTCAAAGAACATTAAAGGCTTTCTTTTCTTCCTGTGGGACTTTTGAAAATTAATATTGTCTCCTATATTACTTGTCAGAAGTTTCTCCTTCCCCTCTGCCTGCCTCTTCCTTACATCTTCTCTCTCTCCCTGACCAATGCCTTTTCACTTCTCAGAAAGGAGCAGGTCTCCCAGAGACATTATCCAAATACTTCATAATAAGCTACAAGAAAACCAAGCAGATACCATTGTATCACTCAGGATGAGGCAACACAGCAGGAAAAAAAGTATCTCACAAGCAGCAAGTGTCTGAGACTGTCCTGCTTCCCATGTTAGAAATCCCATGAGAACACCAAGCTACTTATCCATAACATAAATACAAAGGACCCAGATCAGATTCTTCCAGGCTCCTTGATCTTTGCTAGCCTCCATGAGTCCTAGTTAATTGATGATTCTGTTGGTCCTAATTTTCTGGTGTCCTTAATTCCCCTGTTTTCTCCAAATCTTCTTCCCTCTTCTCCATGGGAGTACCCAAGCTCTGCCTGATGTTTGGCTGTAGTATTATTCATTTGCTGTTATCAGTTACTGGATAAAGTCTCTTTGGACTCTTTGTAGAAGAATCTTCTAGGCCCCAGGCCCAGAATAATCTGCAAGCAGGAAAACTGGCAGGTCAAAGGTTATGTGGATGGGTTGATGTTCCAATTTCTCCTCTTAATGTCTTGCCGGGTTACAGAAGATGGCCAGTACAGGCTCCATATTCTCTATTACAAGAAGTCATTACTAGGGTTACTTTTGTATATTCCATGGAGATTCCATTACACTAGATTTTTACTTCACCCCTTCATGAAATGGCTCCAACTCCAGTCATTTCTTCCAGATGTTACAGTAGTGAAATAGGTTCATAAATGATTCTTATAAAACAAAGATTTTTTAAGGGTAATATATTTTGTCCCATCAACAATGCATTGATTATTGTTTTTGTTGTAATTTGTTTTTTCAAATAAACATTTAAGAAATCAGTTATTATATGGGAAACATGGACAAACAAGCCTGATAAAAGAATGACTTCCCTTTTCTGTGTAATGTGCATAGGCATATGCAATAGCTGCTTCCTGCTGACACAGCTTGGAGTCTGTCACTGCACCAAGTCAATGGTGGCACATGATCGTTAAGATTCTAGAGACCAATGAGAGAAAAACACAACTATTCAAGTCTCCACCTGCCAATGGCAATTCAGAAAGCAGTATATAGTTTTGCCTCATATCCACAATAAACAAGTCTGTGTATCTCTCATTTGTTTTAAATGGGTCTGTGTCTGCTTGTCACTTGACTCCCAGAGTCAATGTCTGTACTGTAGACTTCAAAACTTCTCACCTCCTCCCCCAAGGAATGCCCAGATAAAATATCCTATAACACCTGGCACCCAACATGGGACATGGATGAAGGACAAGTGTTGGAATGCACCCATCAAAAATATTTTCTACTGCGCTTCCTATGGAAAAAAACAGCAGAAATTGTCATTGAACATTCAAGTCTGCTGTCCAGGGACTGGTGGTTTGCCAAGCATTCTATCATGCAGAACTGATAAGGAGCAACCTTGCTAATCTAACTTAGCAGGAGAACAAACTGGGCCCTCTGCTTCCTGGAGATCAGGGCTGAATTCCACAGTTTCAGGGAATTCTTAGAGCCAGGCAGGAGCATAGGTCTTCCAAGTGAGACCATGCCTAAAGCAACTCTCGAATCCATGCTGGGAGTAATTCTCAGCTATAGCATTCCCCTAGGCCCTTCAGTGCCAGGTCCTTTGTTTTGCTTACTATACCCAGGATCCTGTCTGCATTCCCATTTCTTCCTGGTCTAGGACTCAAGTCAAGAACAGACTTTGAGAGTTCCTCTATCTTGAGAAATTCTGCAATGTTTGAGAGGATGTTGTAGAGAAAGATACTAAGAAAGTGACCTGGGCTTCCTGAAGCAGCTAGTGCAGGGGATAAAAGACAGAGGTGATGCTCAGAGGGGCCAAGGAGTAGAAGATCTAGCTTCTGTGGGCAGAATATATATCCTCAACACTTAAGGGCATGAATCAACAGGCTCAGTCTATGGGTAAGGCTCTAAAGTCACTTCTAGGCACACAACTTCCTGTTCTGGCTTTGGGAAATATAGCAGGAGGTAGAGTGGACCTTGGGGTACCTGGAGCTGCTCCAGTGAAAGGCCATCTGTACCTTCAGAATGACAACAAAATGACAACAATGGGCAGTCACTAAGACAACTCTACAGGTGTTAATGGCTCATAGATATCTAACTCACAGGCCTCCTCAGCAGGTTATGCATGTTTGGCTTTCTCAAATTAAAAGGGTGCTGCCCGATCCTCCCAAATTAGGGTGATTCTCCAGAGATGGATACTTTCTGAGGGCTGGTAGTCAAAGACCAAATTTGTTGGCAAGTGAACCTAAGACAGACACAGTCCATATGCCATGGCACCCTGAGGGTGGGTCAACAAGACTAGAGCAAAGAACTTGGACTCCAGCTGAGTGCATAAGTAATAAAATAAAAGGATGTATAGGTAATAAGACAAGTCCAAAGAACTGAGGAATTTTGCTCAAACCAATTGCTAAGACTTGCACATAACAAACTTCATTGTGAGTCAACCTGAAATCTGCTGGAGGGCCTACCAACAGACCCTTTAAGATCCCCTTATCATGCTTATCCAATATGTGGCAGCCAAATAATATCAATTGAATAGGTCCAGCCAATGAAGGATGGCCTGTGTGCTGAGAAGAAGGTATATAAAACTTACCCCATTACTGAATAAAGAAGACTACAGTCGATTTTTCACCTGTTTCCCAGGGTTTGTATCATTGACCTTGCAACTTCTTACCACCTCCCACAGGGAACTGTTAGGACTCAACAAAAAATTATGTTTTTTTATTGTTTCTTGAAAATAAATAAAAAAGCAGAACATTCAGGATAGCTAAAAAAAAAAAAAACCCAAAAACCAAAAACAAAAAACTCATACAGTAATACAAGTTCTCTTTTCTTTAAAATACATGAAACATAAAAATTAAAATCTAAAGCTCCTCAAGCCAAGTTAGGCTCAGCTACAGAAGAAGCACAGTAGGTAACAGCTAATGCCCACGGATGCACTATGGCTATCACAAATTTCTGCTAAGCAACTCTTAAAACCACAAGTTATGTTTTTTAGCAATAAGAAAAAAATGATATACTAAAATTCACAGGCAAATGGATGGATTTGGAGAATATCCTCTTGAGTGAAGTCTCACAAACCTAGAAGGCTAAAAGGAGGATGTACTCACTCATTAGTGGACTTTAAGCAAAACCATTCTTTTTTTAATGAAAGATGATGGGTGAATAAAGGGATTAAAACACACCCAGACACAGACACTATAAGTTTCATATAATAGAATATGCTTATTCTAGAAAGTCAGTATTTGAGTAAAACTTTCATAAGTTTTTATTTGACTTATTGATAACACAATGTGTCCCTGTTTCACATTTTTTATAACTCATAACTAGCAGCAGGTTCTGATGTTTCCTACAACATAATCAAGGCTGATGGGTGGGTTTAATGTATAAATCAGCCATTGCACATGACAATCTGATTTATTTCCTTGAGCCCACATAGTTGGCTAAACATATCAGGCACTTTTTCATGTGCCTTTCAGCCATTTTTTTATATTTTATTTTGTATTTATCAAGAAAAACAGGAAATTGAATTTAAAATGCTGATAAGTTAACAATAACTATAAAGAAAATAAAAATCATAAGCATGACTTATCAAGGGTGATAATGCAAATAATTTGCTACACATAAAATTATTTTGTGTTCAGCTTTCCCTCTGGATTTTTTTTTCTATCCCTGTATATCCCCATTCAAGGTTTCTTCCCCCTCCCGCCACATCAGGTCATTTTTTTCTTCTCCACATCTCCCAATCCTTCCCTGGGCAGGCTGCAGACAGTCCCATGGTCCCACTGATCCAATAATGGAGTGGAGACTGAACTAAGACTTTCAGCCATTTTTAATTCTTCTACTGAGAAGTATCTTCTTAGTTTTGAACCCCATTTTTTAATTGGGTTATTAAGAGTTTTGGTCTCTAGTTTTTGACTTCCCTATATGTTTTAGTGATCAATCCTCTTTCACTTGTAGGGTTGGTAAAAATCTTTTCCAATTCTGTAAGCTGTTGATTTGTCTTATTGACTGTGTCCTTGGCTTTAAAGAAGCTTCTCAATTTCAGGAGTTCCCACTTATTGATTGTTGTCTTAGTGTCTTTGCTACTGCTGTTATATTTAGGAAGTGGTCACTAGTGCCAATGCATTGGGGAGTATTTCCCACTTCTTTTACTATCAAGTCCAGTGTAGCTGGGTTTATGTTGAGGTCTTTGATCCACTTAGATTGAAGTTTTATGAAAGGTGATAGGCTTCGAATTCTTTTCATTTTTCTACACACTACCATCCAGCTATGCCAACACCATTTGTTGAAGATACTATCTGTTTTCCATTGAAAATATTTGGCCTCTTTGTGAAAAATTAAGTATTCATAGATGTGTGGGTTAATGTCTGGGTCGTCAATTTGACTCCATTGATCCAGAAGTCTGTTTCTATCCCAGTATCAAGCTGTTAATTACTGTAGCTGTATAGTATAATTTGAAGTCAGGGATGGTGGGTGATGCCTTCTCAGGTTCTTTGGTTGAACAAAATTGTTTTGGCAATTCTGGATTTCCTGTTATTCCAAATAAACTTGAGTATTGTTCTTTCAAGGTCTGTAAAAAAAAATGTTTTGGGATTTTGATGGGAAGTGCATTGCATTTGTAGATTGCTTTCTGTAAAATTGTCATTTTCACTATGTTGATCCTACCTATCCAGGAACATGGGAGAGATTTCCATTTTCTGATATCCGATTCAATTTCTTTTTTCAGAGATTTAAAATTTTTGTCGAACATATTTTATACTTCTTTGGTTATAGTTTCACCAATTATGTTATTGGCAGCTATTATAAAAGGTGATATTTCCCTTATTTCTTCTTCAGCTCTTTTTTTCGTTAGTGTATAAGAGGGCTACTGATTTCTTTGAGTTAATCTTGTATCCTGCTACATTGCTGAAGATGTTTACCAGCGGTAGAAGTTCTCTGGTAAAATTTAGTGGGTTACTTATGTGTACAATCATGTCATCTCCAAGTAGAGATATTCTGACCTCTTTCTATCCAATTTATATCCCCTTAATCTCCTTTCATTCTCTTATTGCTTTAGCTAAATAATCGAGGACTATGTTGAATAGACAAGGGGAGAGGGGATAGCCTTGTCCTGTTTCTGATTTTAGTGGTATTGCTTTGAATTTTTCTACATTTAGTTTGATATTGGCTGTTGGCTTTTTATACATCACCTTCATCATATTTAGGGATTTTCCCTGTATTCCTGCTCTTTCCAGGACTTTTATCATGAAGGCATGTTGGATTTTGTTGAAGGCTTTTTCAGTATCTAAGGAAATGATCACATATTTTTTCTTCAATTTGTTTGTATGATGCATGACATTTATATTTTTATGTATGTTGAACCAGCCCTGCATTTCTGGGATGAAGCCTACTTGATAATACTGGATGATATTTTTTTATGTTGTTGTATATAGTTTGCCAGAATTTTGTTGTGTATTTTTGCATCAATGTTCCTGAGAGAAATTGATCTGTAATTCTTTCTTTGCTATGTCTTTGAGTGGCTTGGGTATCAGGGTTATTGTGCTCTCATAAAAAAGTTTGACAATGTTCCTTCAGTTTCTACTGTATGGAACAGTTTGAGGAGTATTGGTATTAGCTCTTTTTTGAATGTCTGGTAGACCTCTGCACTGAAACCTTCTTGAACTGGGCCTTTTTTGTGGGGGAAGACTTTTAATTTTAATTTCATTTGGTTTTATAGGACTGTTTAGGTCTTTATTCTGGTTTTGATTTAATTGTGGTAAATGGTACCTGTCCAGAAAGCTGTCCATTTATTCTAGGTTTTCTATTATTGTGGAGTATAGATTTTAAAAGTATAACTTGATGATTTTCTGAATTTTCTGGAGGGGTTGCTGTTATGTCCCCCTTTTTGTTTCTGATTTTGTTGTTTTGGATAAATTCTGTCTGCTTTTTAGTTAGTTTGGATAAGGGTTTATCTATTTTGTTAACTTTCTCAAAGAACCAACTCTGATTCATTGATTTTTTTTTTTGTATTTTTTTGTTTCAATTGCATTGATTTCACCTCAAAGTTTGATTATTTCCTGCTGTCTATTTCTTCTAGGTGAGGTTGCTTCTAATTGTCCTAGGGCCCTCAGCTGTGCTGATAGTTCCCTTGTGAGGGATTTTTCTATTCTTTTCATGTAGGCATCTAGTGCTATGAATTTTCCCCTTAAGACTGCTTTCATTGTATCCCATAAGTTTGGGTATGCCATGGATTCATTTTGGTTGAATCCTAGGAAGTCTTAGATTTCTTTCTTATTTTTTTCCTTGACCCAGAGGTGGTTCAGTTTAGTGATGTTTAGTTTCCATGAGTTGGTAAGCTTTCTGTAATTATTAATGTTGTTGAAATCTAAATTTAGACCCTGGTGATCTGAAATGGTACACAGTGTTGCACACATTTTTTTTGGTACCTGTTGATATTTGCTTTATGACCTATTATGTGGTGAATTTTAGAGAAAGCTTCATGGAATGCTGAGAAATATGTATATTCCTTTTTGTTTGGGTGGAAAGTTCAGTGTCTGTCTGCTAAGTACATTTTGATCATGTCTTCTGCTAGATCCCTTATTCTTCTGATGTTTTTTCTGTTTGGTTGACCTATCCAAGGGAGAAAGTAGAGTATAGAAGTCTCCAACTATTAGTGTGTTAGGTTTGATATGGGGTTGAAGCTTTAGAAGTGTTTCTTTTACATATGTATGTGTACTTGTGTTGGGGCATTAATATTCAGAATTGAGATTTCATCTTGGTGATTTTTTGCTGAGTTGAATAACTAGTGACATTTCTGGTCTATTTTTATTGATTATATTTTAAAGTCTATTTTGTTAGATACTAGAATGTCTACACCAGCTTGTTTCTTGGAAAGTCTTTTCCCAACCCTTTTCTATTAGCCTATGTCTGTCTTTAAAGTTCAGGTGTTTTTCTTGTATGCAACAGAAAGATGGTTTCTGTTTTTGTATTCATTGTGTTAACATATTTGTTTTCTTTGTTTTTGTTTTTTGTTTTTGGTATGTTTTTCAGGTATTTTTTAATTTTTTGTGTCCTTTTTTACTATTATGAATAAAATCACATTTTCTATTTATGTAGGTCCTTGTTCAAGGTCCTTTCTCCTTCCCATCCCCTCCAGTCACACTCACTTCTCCACATCTCCCCATTCCTCCCCAGCGAGGGCAGGAGGTCCCAAGGTCCCAATGTTCCAATATGGCTTAGTTCAGCATCCACTCTTGGAAGATCCAGTTTCCTCACCCCAACATCAAGACTGAGTCAGGTGTTCCTCTAGAGGGAGTGAGAATGTATCTTTTCATAAGTGAATTGAGTCCATTGATATTAAGGGATATTAATGACCAATGATCACTATTTTCCATAATTTTTGGTAGTAGCTTGCATGTGGTGAGCCGCTTTCTGGCCTGCAGAATGACGAGTCACCACATGCACAATTCTTCTCGGATCACACTTCATTGGAGTACAGCTCAGTTGAGGTAGAATGGTGGAAAGAAGACCCGGTGCCTGAAATGCAGCCTGCTTATATAGGGAAACTGGGACACGTGTAGCTATATGATTGACGCCCAATGTAATGACACATTAGCTTATAGATGGTGATAGGTGGTAAGGAATGCCAAATTAGCATCGTCAGGGATCACATCGGATAGGTCACTACACAGCACCTAATTAGCATAAGCAGCAGAGGTGTAATAGCTGGGGAACATGATGCAATATTCCAGCAAGTTGTGCAAGGGCCAACCGTGTCCTACATCTCCCCCTTTTTGCTTTTCTAATGGCATAGACAGGATATAGCCCATACAGGTGTTCACCTCATGATGTGCCCAAAACTCAAAAGCTGTTTCCTGCTGCCAGGATCCCCGAGATGCCTTCCTGAGTGCAAGGTCAGTGAGGGTAGCAGGGTGCAAAGGCCACCTCAGAGGAGAATGATTCCCTATAGAGGTGCAATGGCAGCTAAAGCCTCTCTGTGCAAGGGCAATCATTATAAGTACCTAAGGGCGGAGAGCTAGGCTGCGGGAGACTGTCCTGCATCAACAGCCAAGAGTGCCTGACTGAGTAGGACCTTTTCACGACGCGCTCTGATGCGAATACGGCAAACCAGCCAGAGGCAAAAAACAACCCCCAAAAAACAGCAGACTGCAAAGATTCCCACTCCCACCCACTCCTTGAAAAAGGAAAGGGTAGAAGTGAGCCAAGAAGTAAAGTCCTCAAGTGTAACAGGCTCCAATCTTGTAGCATTCAAATGTGCGATCTGGAATTTTTGCTTGAGGATCATCTTTTCGGCCTCCATAGAACAATTCCCACTTTCTGCCTGAATTGGGGGAAGACAGTCAGGAGTGTCCATAACAGCATCATCCTTAGAGTCATCCTCAAGACATCTTGTCAATCTTGATGGCATCCAGACTGGCTCCTGATTCTTTGGAGAAACACATAAACATCCCCTGGATCAAACGATAATGCCACTCGGGCCCCGCCATTGATTAGAAAGTACATCCTTCCACATAACTTTGCCTTGATTGCTGGGTGCTGACATCATATGACATTCAGCAATGGTTTCATTTTTATCATTTAAATTTAGAAAATTTATAGTGAATAAAGCAAGAGAGAGCCTTTGTTTGGGGATGCAATTCTCTGCTATTCCCCCTTTTTGTTTTTGCAGGAAGTCCTTGAGCATACGATGCTCACGCTCTATTATCCCTTGCCCTTGTGGATTATAGGGCAGGCCTGTGATATGTTTCACTTGCATTTTGTGACAAAATAAGGCAAAACTCTTAGGTGCATAGGCTGGCCCGTTGTCTGTTTTCAGTGTATCGGGTTTGCCCCAAGTGGCCCAAGCTTCAAGGCAGTGGGAAATGACATTGTGAACCCTTTCCCCAGAAAGAGGTGTAGCGTGCATTACCCCAGAACATGTATCAATGGAGACATGCACATACTGAAGCTTTCCACAGGATGGAACATGGGTAACATTCATCTGCCAAATTTCAAGTGGAAAATGCCTCTGGGATTATTCCCTATTTTCTGAGCAGGCAAGAACTGCACACAAGCAGAACAGCTTTTCACAATATTCCTAGCTATCTCCCTAGAAATTTTAAATTTAGTTCTTAAAACAGCAGGGAAAACATGGTATAAGCTATGAAACTCTCGCGCTTGTTTTTCAGAGTTCAATGCCACAAAAGCGCGTGTTGCCAGATCAACTTGTTCATTGGCTTTTGCCATAGGACCAGGGAACAAAGAGTGAGCTTGGATATGGGTAATATAAAAGGGATTGGATCGATGCAAAATCTCACCTCTTATTCCTGCTAAAAGTGAGGCTACCATACTAGAGGGTTCAATATAGGAAACAATTTCTAAATTTTTAACAGCATTCACCACATATGATGAATCAGATAACAAATTAAAAGACTCAGGAAAACATTTAAAAACCTCTGAAACTACTTGGCATTCTACTATTTGGGGAGCATTTGGATCACCAGTTACAGGTGAGCCTCCTTGCACCATGTAGGCTCCTTCACAGTCTTAGACCCATCCATGTAGATGGGTAAGGCATTGCTCAACGGTTGTTCCCTGGTGATCCGAAGGAACACCACATGCTCTTGAACTACGAATCTTCAAAGTTCACTCTTGGGCAAATGATTATCAATTGTACCAGAAAAGGCACAAACCAATATAGCCCATACTGAGGTAGTGGCATCCAATATCTCTACTTGTTCCTTTGTATAAGGGACTATAAGTTGGTCAGGTGTCTTGGCAAAAGATGTAATAGTTTGTTTAATGCCTAATAATGCAACTTCAGCTGTCACGGATGGATAGTGGGACAAGGTTCTTATCCCTGTAGATTTAGTATGAATCCACAGTATAAGCACTTCTTGCCAAAGAAAAGCAGTTGGAAAGCCTAAAGTGGGGAGGATACATATCCAAAAGGGCTTGGTTCATCACAGTGCATCAACTGTGCCCTAGTAATTGCTTGCTCTACCTTTTGAAATGCTATCTGAGCCTCTGGGGTTAGCTGCTGTAGGGAATTAAGATCTGGGTTTCCCTCTAAAATATCAAATAAGGGTTTAAGCTCAAAGTGAGTTAATTTCAAATATGGCCGAATCCAATTTATATCTCCAAGCAATGTTTGAAAATCATTTAAAGTCCTTAAGCAATTGGTCCTAATTTCTACCTTTTGTGGTCTAACATGGGCATTCTGAATAATAGCTCCTAAAAATTCAATAGCTCCTCCCTCCTGTATCTTCTCCAGAGCAATAAGTAAACCTTTATCTTTTAATTCCTTGGTTAGAAACTTAACACTAATTCTAACAATTCCATAGAAGGGCCTGCAAGCAAAATATCATCCATATAATGTACAATTCTAACATGGGGAAACTTATCTCTTACTGGCTGTAAAGCTCTATCTACATAAAGTTGATACATTGTAGGGCTATTGGCCATACTTTGAGGAAGAACAATCCACTGATATCACTTATCAGGCTGTTCATGATCAATAGAGGGTAAAGTAAAAGCAAATCTTTCCTTATTCTGACTATTTAGGGGAATGGAAAAGAAACAATCTTTAATATCTACCGCTACAACAGACCAGTTCTTTGGAATAGCTGTTAAAGCTGGTAGACCCTTCTGAATGGGTCCCATGACTTGCATTTGTTGATTTATGGTGCACAGATCAAGAAGTAAGCACTATTTTCCTGATTTCTTTCTGATAACAAATATGGGAGTATTCTAGGGGGGTTGCGAGGGCTCTAAGTGCTCCAGCTGTAACTGTTCCTGAACCAACATAGAGGCTGCTTCCAATTTTTCTTTCAACAGAGGCCACTGAGGTACCCACACAGGTGCAGTGGTCATCCATGAAATAGGAATCATAGGCTCAGTAGCCCCTGTGAAAAACTCAAGCTTTGCCGATTGGTATTTCCTTGAGCCTCTATTGGTGTGGTAATGCCTTGTAAATTACACCCTAACCTTTTGCTAGGAACAAACCCTGATCTAATCATGATATTTTTTTGCTGTGTCAGAATAATCATTAGTAAGCTTAAGATTAATTTGACTCTGGATATCCCTGCCCCATAGATTGATTGGCAGTCCTTCACCTACAAAAGGCTAAAACTTCCCCTTTTGTTCGTCTGTTTTTCATGTCAATTCCTTAGAGCTAATTCTAGGGGCATCTGTGTAACCTAAACCTTGCAAGGTCTGCGAGGATGTCTGAAGTGGCCATGATCGTGGCCAATCTCTAATTGTAATTATACTTCTCTCTGCTCCAATATCTACCAATCCTTGAAATTTTCTCCCTTCTATTATAAGATCAAGCATAGGGCGGTCATTAAGAGATAGTGACAGAAAATCTAAATCAACTCTGGTGGATCCAAAGCCCTTGGATCCCCGTTTTTCTGAGTATGCGGGGTAACCATCATGGAAAGAGGGCAAGACTAATAATTGTGCAATGCGATCACCAGGGGTTATAGTAATTATCCCTCAAGGGGATTGACACATTACTTTGATGACTCCAGTATAATCTGGGTCAATAACTCCAGCCATAACAATGAGTCCCCGTAAGGTGGAAGAGGAGCAGCCTAACACTAGCCCAATTATCCCTTTTGGGAGTGGCCCTTGCATGTCTGTGTCTAAGGGTTGTATTCCCATGCCTGTTGTTAGTACCATTCTGGAGGTGGCACGGAGGTCCAGTCCTGCGGAGCCTGACGTGGCTCATCGTGGGGCCTGAGTGGTTGGAAATTCACTTCCTTGTGGGCCCCAAATAATTTCAGGCCCTGAGACCAAGGGCCCGGTACCCCGTTTTTTGGATTAACTATGTGGGCAGCAGGTTGAATGGGTTGCCCATTAATGTCCTTAACAGACCTACATTCGTTGGCCCAGTGTTTACCCTTTTCACATTTTGGACATGTCCCTGGAGTCTTCACTTCTTGAGGCAGTTTTGTCCTTGTCATAGGGGCAGCCTCTCAGCACTGTCTTTTAATATGCCTGGGCTTGTCGCACCAAAAACACACCCTGCTGCTGTTAGAACCTTTATTACTGCAAGAGACAGCCATCACAGCAGTGGCGAGTCTCACATTTGATAAAGGTCCTCCATTTTCTTGGCACGTTTTCATCCAATATTCTAGGTCCTTTCCTTTGTGTGGGGTGATAGCCCTATGGCACTCTTTTGTACACTGCTCATAAACTAATTGCTTTACTAGCAGCAGTGCGGTTTCCACATCACCAAAAATTCTCCCCGCTCCATCCATCATTCGAGCTACAAAGTCAGAAAATGATCCAGTGCTGCCCTTTATTATTTTGGTTAGGTTCCCTATGATCTCCCCCTTATTGGGGAGGGCTCACCAAGCCCTCATATTGATGGTGTTTATTTGATTACAAAATTCCACAGGATATGCTGTCTGATTATTTACCCATTGTCCTTGCCCTAACAGCATATCTGCACTCCATGCTGGCTGCCCATTGGCAGCATTCTCCCAGGCCTTACTATGTGCCTGATCAGTCACAATTGACTTCCAGTCTAAATATTGCCCCATAGTTAAGCAGGCTCTGGCAATGTCTTGCCAATCAGTGGGTGTTAAGGCATTACGCATAAGGCGCTGCAGCAACATGATGGTATAGTTGTCAGCTACACCATCTCTTTTTGCTGCCTCTGCAAGGTCTTTAATAATCTTATGGTCAATTACTTCATAATATCAGCCATGTGTGACTGGATCCTCAAACACAGGGAAGGCTGTGGTCACCCCAGACCACTCTTCCTGGGGGATAAATGTGCATCCCAACTTGCTCCCTAAAGGAGGGGGAGCAGTAGCTCTAGCCTTTGCAGGATTGAAAGGCGGTGATCGGCCAAGAGGCGGGGGATCACAGTGTTCTCACTCATAGGCTGCAGCTGCCTCCTCTAGATCTTCCTCCTCCTCAAGGTCTAGCTCATCTTGAGATATATACGAATCTTTAAATTCACCTAGGATTGGGTATAGTCCTGGCACTGGTTCTGAATTTTTCTTTTCCTTTTTCTTTTTCTTAGGCCTATCTTTTGTAGTCCCTGCGCCTCCATTTTCTGATGCGCTATCCTGGCATATACTGACAGCCTTATGTCCTTGCTGAATAATGTCCTCATATTTTCCATCCTTTAGGCAATAATAGATCATATGCCATAGTGGAAGGGTGCCTCGGGAAAGTGTTCCCTCAGTGTTGCATTTCTCTAGATCCCTGCCAAGTTTTTCCCATGATGGAATAGTCAAACTGCCCGACACCCCGAACCACAGAGCACTGCTTTTGATATTTTCCAGCAACCGGCTTATGATTTTGCAGGAAAGCTTTAGCCCTCAGCTACTCAATATAGCCTGAATAGGTTCATGGAACTCAGTCATGGGGTCGGCAGACAATTTGTTCACCATCTTGTGCTCTGTTCTATGAGCGGCTTATTAGATCGGATACATGTTTGATTTATCACACTGCCAGGGAAGGCACTCCTTGCCAGGTTGGTGGCACTGCAGCCACAAGGAGGCAAGAAAAATCAGGACAACTAGGATGAAAAAAACTGTAGCAAAGATCTCAGGCTCTAGACCTCCCAGGAGCACCTGCGTACCTGGATGGACTACTTACCTACACTGCTCTCCGTGTGTCGAGTTCTGAATCGGTCTTCCCTGCAGGGCGTGAAGATTCCCGGGTTTCAATGCCACTTGTAGTGAGCCGCTTTCTGGCCTGCAGAATGACGAGTCACCACATGCACGATTCTTCTCAGATCACACTTTATTGGAGTACAGCTCAGTTGAGAATGATGGAAAGAAAACCCGGTGCCTGAAATGCAGCCTGCTTATATAGGGAAACTGGGACACGTGTAGCCATATGATTGGCACTCAAAGTAATGCCTCATTAGCATATAGCTGGTGATAGGTCCAAAGTAATGCCTCATTAGCATATAGCTGGTGATAGGTGGTAAGGAGTGCCAAATTAGCATAGTCTGGGATCACATTGGATAGGTCACTACTCAGTGCCTAATTAGCATAAGCGGCAGAGGTGCAATAGCTGGGGAACATGATGCAATGTTCCAGCAAGTTTTGCAAGGGCCAATCGCGCCCTACACTTGCATTTTCTTTTTTGGGGGGGTTCTTCTGTGGACTTATCACTTGTTTTTTGTTACATGGGTATCTCTGTTTTTCTTAGGTTGGAGTTTTCCCTCTAGGGCTTTTTGCCTGGCAGGGTTTGTGTTTAGGTATTGTTTAAATCTGGTTATGTCATGAAATATCTTGTTATGCCATCTATGTTGATTGATAGTTTTGCTGGGTACAGTATTCTAGGATGGCATCCATGTACTTTTAGTGTTTGTATAATGTCTGACCAGAACCTTTTTTCTTTCATTTTTTCTATTGAGTAGTTGAGTGTTATTCTGATGGATCTCCCTTTATAGATGATTTGTCCTTTTTTTGCAGCTCGACTATTTTTTCTCTATTCTGTAGGTCTAGAGGCTTGACTGTTATATGTCAAGCAGTCTTCTTTGTGAGTCTAGCCTATTTGCTGTTCTGTAGGCTTTCTGTGTTTTTATAGGAATTTTCCTTGTTAGGTTGGGGAAGTTTTCTTCTATGATTTTATTGAATATTTTTGCTGTGCCTTTGAGCTGGTGTTCTTCTATCCGATTTTTTCTCAGATTTTATCTTGAAATGATGTCCCAAACTTTCAGGACATTTTGTGTTATGACTTTTTTGGTTTTAGTGTTTTCTTTAACTGATATATCTATTATGATTATTAAGTCTTCCACCCCAGAGTTTCTTTCTTCCATCTCTTGGGTTCTGTTGGTTATACTTGAACCTGTAGTTCTTAATTGTTTATTTAGGTTTTCTATTTCTAGTTTTGTCTCAGTTTATGCCCTCTTTATTGCTCGTATTTCAGTTTTTAATTCTTGGCTAATTTCTTTCTCCTGTTTGTTTTCTTTTTCTTGGTTTTCTTTATTTTCTTCCAGGGCTTTGTTCATCTCTTCTAATTTTCTGTTTGTATTTTCTTCTATTTAAGGAACTTTTTTATATCCTCTTTAAAGGCTTCTATTACTTTCATAAAGCTGTTTTTAAAGTAGTTTTCTTCTGTTCCATCTTTGTTGTTATGTTCAGTTCTTGAAGCTATAGAGCTACTTCCTTCTTCTGCTAGTTAGTGTCTTGTTGACTCTTGTATTATTGTATGTATTCTTGCACTGCCATCTGCCCATTGTTACCCCAATTCTCTCTTGGTTAGTTCTTTGTCAACTCCTAGTGAGTTGTTGGTCTGAGGGCTATTAAGGCTCTGAAGGCTCTTAATTAGCTACATGCTCAGAGGGTCAGCTGTTCTTGTGAGGTCACAGTTTTATGCCAATTGTTACCTCTTGACCTCCCACCTTTCAGCTGTGTGCCCAGGGACTTGACTGTTCCCTTCCTGCTATTGCACCAGCCATGTACTGGTGGGCTGTGCTCCTCGCCAAAGCTGAGAAGCCATCTTAGGGGCTGGGTTCATGTGGCAGAAGTCACCTTCTGACCTTGATCTTTCTTCTGTACTTCGAGGAACTCCCCTGCTTCCTTGCTGCTATTACGCCAGTAGAAGATGTTAAATATTAATCTCTAATGCCACAAACATTTCAAGTGTAATTATTTAGTAAATTATGATGAAAATGTATACTTCTATAAACCCCAGTGATTAGTAACACTGTAAATAATAATTTAAACAAAACAATTTAGGAAGAGTTAAAGAGAAATTTCTATGCTCAAAAGAATGTTTGAGTTTACATTATATAACTTCATGAAATATATTTTTGTCATTTCTAACTAGCGAGTTAAATATGGTATTTGATTTAAAATATTAAGTTGTTGGGTTTCAACATTTCTAAGCATTTATTATATTTGTTAATGATGATTAATGCTCAATCAAAAATGATGAAATAAGTTCTATTAAGTTACTACTAGAGACCATAAAGAACTCATGTCCAGAGCAGAGAAAGTTGTGAGCAAATTTCAACTCCTAGGAAATCTGGAGACCTCATCTCTGAAGCTGGGGATACAGGCCAGCTCTGCCCTCACATGCAATCCTGCGCTACACCAAACAAAGCTGGGAGAATCACCCAGCAGTTGCTAGAAATATATAACAGAAGTGATATCACACTGCCAAACCCTGCCTCCAAAGCAAGCTGCCTCATCACAGACAGACATCTACAGACTATGCAAACTCCATGTCCAGAGCAGAGTAAGAGAATGTGTAGGCCCTGTGTCTAAAGCACAGAAAAATTGTACAAACCCATGTCCAGAGAACACTGAAGACATGCAACCCCTGGACCTAAAACTTACTAATATTCTACTAAGAGCTGAATAAGAGTGAACCAAGGAAGCAATGGGCAGTGCCCAGTGCAAGAATACATATAATAATATAAAGAAAGAAAAGGTATCATCAGAAGAAACTGGTGGTTTTACAACAAGAACTGAACAGATCAATAAAGAGGAAACAAAAAGAAACAAGATAAAAAACACCTTTATAAAGATTATAGAAGCCTTAAAAGGGGATATAAAAATTTCTTTATATAAATGAAAAAATACAAACAAAAAATTGAAAAAGATTAACAAATCCTTAAAAGAAAAGCAAGAATAAAAAATAACAACAAAAAGATAAACATACTAGGAACTAAAAACTGAAATAGAAGCAATAAAGAAGCCACAAAAGAAAGCAAAGGTAGAAAACAAAATCTGCAGACAAATGGATAGATTTGGAGAATATCCTCCTGAGTTAAGCAGGGGATAAGAAGTTAAGCAGGGCATATGTACTCACTCATTAGTGGACTTTAAATAAAAAGCAAAGAACACCCACCTACAATCCACAACCACTGAACAGACTGGGAACTGAAGGACCTTGTACTGGAACCTTGGAGCTCATTCCCTCCTAAGGAACAGCTGACCCAGTCTTGATGTTGGGATGAGGAAAGTGGATTTGCCTAGAGTGGATGCTGAACTTGGGACCTCCTGTCCTTGCTTGGGAGGACGTAAGGAGATGGGAAAAAGAGAGTGATTGAGAGTGGGGGAGTGGGGAAGGGAGAAGGGAGTTTGAACAAGGGGATACATGGATAAAAAATGAAATTTTATTCAAAAATAAATAGAAAAGAAATGAACTGGAACTACAGATACAAGTGTAACCAACAGAATCCAAGAGATGGAAGAGAAAAACTCTGGAGTAGAAGATAAAATTCTGGAAATAGATACATTAGTCCAAGAAAGCACTAAAAGGAAAAAAAGCCATAACACAAAATGTCCAGAAAATTTGGGACACCATGAAAAGGCCAAACCTGAAAATAATAGTAATAGAGGAAGGAAAAAAATACCAGCTCAAAGGCACACACAATATTCAATAAAATCATACAAGAAGACTTTCCCAATCTAAAGAAAGAAATGCCTATAAAGTTCCAAGAAGCTTACAGGACACCAAGTAGATAAGACTTCCCAAAAAAGTCTGCCTACCACACAATAATCAAACCACCAAAACATTCAGAACAAAGAAAAAAATACTAAGAGCTGCAAAGAAAAGAGGCCAAATTACCTATAAATATAGACCCATCAGAATAACACCAGACTTTTCAATGAAAACAATGAAAGCAAGAAGGTCCTGGTTCAGAACTTATACACACACTTAAAAGAGCATAGGTACCTATCCAGACTACTATATCCAGCAAAAGTACCAATCACCATAGATGGAATAAACAAGATATTTCATGACAAAATCAGATTTAAACAATACCTAGCCACTAATCTGACCTTACAGAAAGCACTAGGGGGAAAATGCCAAACTAAGAAGCTGAGACACACTCATGAAACCACAATCAATTATCCCACAGAAGAAAATCCCAAAAAGAGGAAACACATAATGTTACCATTGAAAATAATAGAAAATAACAATCAGTGACAATTAATATCCCTTAATATCAAGGAACTCAATTCACCTATAAAAAGATACACCCGAACTTAAGGGATTAAAAATAAAGAACAACAACAACAAAAAATAACCAAGCTATCATTGTACTGCATAAAATAATGTGGAATAAGGAGAATATTCCTTCATTGTTGGTGGGTGTGTGAACTTGTTCAGCTACTTGGAAATGCACTATGGTGAATTCTCAGAAAACTCAAAATCACACTCCCCAAGCATCCAGCAATATCACTGTTTGGCATATATCCTAAAGATACACATTCACACCCCAAAAGCATTAGCACAACTGTTCATACCACCATTATTTGTAATAGCCAAAAATTGGAAACAACCTAAATGCCCCTCAACTGAGGTATAGATTAACAAACTGTGGTTCATCTACACAATGGAGTACTACTCAGACATAAAAAACTGATATGCTAAAATTTGCAGGCAAATTAATGGATTTGGAGATTATTCTCCTGAGTGAGTTGTCATAAACTCAGAAGGATAACAGGGGATGTACTCACTTCTTCATAGACTTTAATCAGAAACATTCTTATTTCATTGAAAGATGATGGGTGAATAAAGTATTTTAAAACACACACACACACACACACACACACACACACACACAAGAACAACAACAAAAAATACCCCACAAAAATCTAAAAGCAAAAAAAAAAAAAAAAACCTTCTGGTTTACTGTAGACAAGTTGCTCAGTAGAAGTTAATGGTGACCATAGTGCATCCTTGGGCATTAGTTGTGACCTAATATACTTTTATATCTGTAGCTGAGCCTAACCTGGTTTCTGAGGTTTATATTATATTTTTTATATTTCATATATTTTAGAGAAAAGAGAAGTTTTATTACTGTATAGGTTTTTGTTTTTTGTTTTTAGCTTTCCATGATGTTTTGCATTTTTATATAAAGGTTGATATTGATTTTCATAAAATAATAAAGAAGTCCACACAGTAGAAAAACTCTCATCCAAACTAACAAAAGTCAGAGACAGACAGAGAGAGAGAGAGAGAGAGAGAGAGAGAAAGAGAGAGAGAGAAATCCAAATTAACAGAATCAGAAGTTAAAACGAAGTTATAACAAAAGACATCCAGGAAATTCAGGGAATTATTAAGTCATACTTTGAAAATCTATACTCTACTAAATCTGTACTAAAATAGAAAACCTCAAAAAAAGAACAGCTTTCAGGACAAACACCAATTGACAAAATTAAATCAAGAGCACATTAAAGACCTAAACAGATCATTAACCACAAAGGAAATTGAAGCTGTTATTAAAAGGCTTCCAAATAAAAACAGCCCAGGACCAGATAATTTCACCTGAAAATTCTTCCAGATAGTCCAAGAAGAACTAACAACAATACTCAACAAATTGTTCTTACAGTAGAAACTGAAGAAACACTAACACTGCCAAACTCTTTTAATGTAGCTGCAATTACTCAGATACCCAAGCCACTCAAAGATGCAACAAAGAAAGAGAATTACAGACTAATCTCTCTAATGAACACTGATGCAAAAATACTCAACAAAATTCTGGTAAATCAAACATAAAAATATGTAAAAAAAAAAAAAAGTCATCCATCATGATCAAGAAGGCTTCATCTCAGAAATGCAGAGATGGTTCCACTTAAGAAAAACTGTAAAAGTCATCCATCATATAAACAGATTGAAGAAAAAACACATGATCATTTCCTTAGATGCTAAAAAAACCTTTGACAAGATCCAAAACTTTTTTATGATAAAAGTCCTGGAGAGATCAGAAATACAGGAAAAATAAATAAATATAATAAAGGCAATTTACAAGAAGCTGCTAGGTAATTCAGACAACTGATAAACACCTTCAGCAATTTAGCAGAATAAAAGTTTAACTCAAAAAAATCCGTAGCCCTCCTATACACTAGAGATAAAAGGTTTGAAAAACAAGATAAGGAAAACATCATCTTTATAACAGCTGAAAATAGCATTAAATTCCATACTGTACTCCAGAGTTGCTGTAAAAATTTACACTCTCACCAGTGATAGTCAAGTGTTCCCTTTTCCCCACATCTTCTTCAGCATAGGCTATCATCTGTGGTTTTTCTTTTCTTTTTTTATTATGACTAAAGTCTCATTTTTTATCCATATATTCCCTTGTTGAAACAGCTGTCACCCTCCTGCCTCTCCATCCTGCCTCTCCAACTCCCTTTTGCCCATCTGCTCATCTGCTCCCCAGAAGGACAGGAGGTCCCAAGGTCTCAAGGAGGCTTACTTCATTATACAATGCAGGCAAATCCGTTTTTCTCATTCCAATATCAAGACTGAGTCAGGTATTCCTCTGGAGGGAATGAGCTCTAGGTGCCAGTCCAAGGTATTCATATCCCAAGCTATTCAGTGGTTGTGGTTTGCAGTTTGGGAATGCTTTGCTTCTTGTGTAAAGTCCACTAATGAATGAGTACATCCCTTGCTTATCTTTCTGGGTTTGTGATACCTTACTCAAGAGGATATTTTCCAAATCCATGCATTTGCCTGCAAATTTGAGGATATCATTTCTTCTTACTGCTGAGTAGTACTCCATTGTGAGGAGGTACCACAGTTGGTTAAACTATTCTTCAGGTGAGGGTCATCTAGGTAGTTTCCAGGTTCTTGCTATTATGAATAATGCTGCAATAAACATAGTTAGCTAATGCCATTGGAGTGTAAATATGCATTTTAGGTTTAATGCCCAGTAGTGGTATTGTAGGATCCTTCAGGATATTGATTCTGATTTTTCTGATAAACTGCCATACTGCATTCCGGCATGGCTGAATAAGCTTAAACCTCCACCAACAATGGAGGAGTGTTCCCCTTGCTCCACAACCTCTCTAGCATAGGCTGTAGTCTGTGTCTTTAAACTCAGCCATTCTGAGAGGTGTAAGGTGGTATCTCAAAGTTGTTTTGATTTGCCTTTTTCTGATGGATAAAGATTTTGAGCAATTTTATTTTGAAAAAAAGTCATATTTCAGCCATTTGTAGTTCTGCTGAGAAATCCCTTTTTAGTTCTGGACTCCATATTTTGATTGGGTTATTTTAGGTTTTGGGCTCTAGTTTCTTAATTTCTCCATATATTTTAGAGATCAGTCCTTCACACTTGTATGGTTGATGTATATCTTTTCCCATTTTGTAGGCTGTGATATTTTCTTATTGCCAGTTCTTGGCTTTACAGAAGCTTCTCAGGTTCAGGAGGTCCCACTTATTGATTGTTGTACTTAGAGTCTGTGCCACTGATGTTATACTTAGGAAATTGTCACCTGTGTCAAAATGCATTGAAGGGTTTTTCCCACTTCCTTTTCAATCAAGGTCAGAGTCGTTGGGTTTAAGTTGAAGTCTTAGATCCATTTGGATTTGAGTTTTGTGCAAGTGATGGGCTTGTATCACTTTCCATTTTTCTACACACTAACATCCAGTTATGACCACACAATTTGTTAAAGATACTTTCTTTTTTCCATTGAATATTTTGGGCCTCTGTCAATGATCAAGTGTTCATAGGTTTTTGGGTTAATGTCAGGATCTTCAATTCAATTCCATTGATCCACAATCTGTTTTTATGTCAGTACCAGGCAGTTTTTGTTACTGTAGCTGTATAGTATAACTTAAAGTCAGGAATAGTGATGGCTCCTGAGGTTCTTTTGTTTAACAAAATATTTTTGGCAATCCTGGCTTTTCTTCTATTCCAACTGAAATTGTGTATCATTCTTTCAAGGTCTTTAAAAAATGTGTTGGGATTTTGATGGAAATTGCATTGAATCTGTAGATTGTTTTTGCTAGGATTGCCATTTTTGCTATGTTGATCCTACCTGTTCAGGAACATGAGAGATCTTTTCATTTTCTGATATCCTCTTCAATTTCTTTCTTCAGTGATTTAAAGTTTTTGTCAAAAAGATCTGTCACTTCTTTGGGTATAGTTACTCCAAATTATTTAATGCTATTATCAACTATTATAAAGGGTGATGTTCCTTTATTTGTTTTTCAGCCCTTTTAATTTTAGTAAATAGGAGGACTACTTATTTCTTTGAGTTAATTTTCCATCCTGCTACATTGATGAAGGTGTTTATTAGCTGTACAAGTTCTTGCCTAGAATTTTGTGGACCACTTATGTATATCATATCATCTGCATATAGAGATAATTTTACTTCTATTTTAACTTGTATCCCCTTAATCTCCTTTTTTTCTCTTATTACTTTAGCTAAAACTTTAAGAACTCAATTGAATAGATAAGGGGAGAGAGGACATCCTTGTCTAGTTCCTGATTTTAGTGGGATTGGTTTGATTATTTTTTCATTTATTTTGATGTTGTCCATCGGCTTCTTGTAAATCACCTTTATTATATTTATTTTCCCTTTATTCCTGATCTCCTTAGGACTTTTATCATAAACAACTCTTGGATTTTTTTCAAAGGGTTTTTTTAGTATCCAAGTATATGATTATTTTTTTTAGTTTGTTTATATGATGGATGAAATTTATGATTTTCGTATGCTGAACTATCCCTGAATTTTTGGGAAAAAGCCTACTTGAATGTGGTGGATGATATTTTTTATATGTTGTTGTATACGGCTTGCCAGAATTTTGTTGAGAATTTCTGCATCAATATTCATGAGGGGACTTGGTCTGTAATTCTCTTTCTTTGTTGCATCCTTTAATGGCTAGGTATTAAATTTCCCATGGCCTCTTAAAATGAGTTTGGCAATATTTCTTCAGTTTCTACTGTATAAAACAGTTTGAGAACTATTGGTAGTAGTTTTTCTTTGAATATCTGCTAGAATTCTTCACTGAAACCATCTGGACTTTGGATTTTTTACTTGGGAGGCTTTTAATGACAGCTTCAATTTTCTTTAGGGTTATATATCTGCTTAGGTATTTAATCTGATCTTGATTCAATTTTGGTAAATGGTACCTGTCCAAAAAGCTTTCCATTTCTTCTAGGTTTTCCAATTTGTAGAGCGTAAATTTTCAAAGTATGACCTGATAATTCTGGATTTCCTGGGGGTCTGTTTTTATGTTCCTATTTTTCATTTCTGATTTCATTATTTTGAACAGTTCTCTATTGCTTTTTTGTTAGTTTGGATAAGGGTTATTATTTCTTGTTGACTTTCTCAAAAAAACCATCTCTTTGACTCTTTAATTCTTTGTATTGTTCTTTTTATTTCGATTATACTGATTCTGCTCTAAGTTTGATTATTACCAGCTGTCTACTTTTTCTAGGTGAGTTTGCTTCTAACTGTTGTAAGGTTTTCAGCCTCCTGTTAATTTTCTAATGTAGGATTTCTCTAGGTATTTTTATATAGGCTTCTAGTCCTATGAGTTTTCCCCTTAAGTCGGCTCTCATTGTGTCCTAAAAGTTTGGGAAAGTTGTGGATTCATTTTCGGTAAGTTCTAGAAAAACTTATTTATTTCTTAATTTCTTCCTTCACCCAGTGGTTGTTCAGTTGAGTGATGTTATTTTTCCTGATTTGGTAGGCTTTTAGTGATGCTGTTAAACTCTAACTTTAGGCCCTGATGGTCTGATATGATACAAGAGATTATCTCCATTATTTTGTATCTATTGATTTTGCTTTATGACCAATTATGCAATCAGTTCAATTTGGTGGAATGATTGGTAAGTATCTATTAATTCCATTTGTATTATAATCCCTGTTAGACTCTGTATTTCTCTGTTGAGGTCTCTGTCTGATTGACCTATCCAAGGGTGAAAGTGATGTACTGAAGTCTCGCACTATTAGAGTGTAGAATTGATGTTGGATTTAAACTTTAGTAGTCTTTTTTTTTTTTTTTACATTGATGGGTACCCTTATATTAGTGGCATAAATATTCAGGATTAAAATCTCTTCTTGATGAATTTTTCTTGAGGTGAATAAGTAATGTCCATCTTGATCTCTTTTAATTGATTTTAATTTGAAGTCTACTTAGTTAGGTATTAGGATGGCAACACCAGCTTGTTCCTCAGGGCCATTTGATTGGAATATCTTTTCCTGGCCTTTTACTCTGAGCCTCTATCTGTCTTTAAGGTTGAGGTGTGTTTCTTGTATGCAGCAGAAAGGTATCTTCATTTTTTTATCCATCATGTAAGTGTGAATTGATTTCATTGATATTAAGGGATAATAGTGAGTACGAACTGATATTTTTTGTTATTATTTCTGTTAGCTTGTATGTATTTCCTATCTTTGGACTTTTCTGCTGTGGGATTATTGATTGTTTTTGGTTTCATGGTTGTATCTGGGCTCCTTAGGTTGAACTTTTCCCTCTAATGCTTTCTGAAAGGCTGGTTTTGTGGATAGATACTGTTTAAGTTTGACTATATCATGAAACATCTTGTTTACTCTGGCTATGGTTTTTGATAGTTTTGCTGTGTATATTAGTTTAGGTTGGCAGCCATGCTTTTTAAATTTCTGTATAACTTCTGACCAGTGCCTTCTTGCTTTCATTGTTTCCATTGAATATTCAGGTGTTATTCTAATGGGTCTGCCTTTATAGGTAAGTTGGACCTTTTCTTTTGAAGTTCTTATTTTTTTTTCTTTGTTTTGTATGCTTTGCAGCTTGATTATATGTGGATAGAAGAATTTGGGTGGGGGAGGTTCAAATCTATTTGATGTCCCATGAGTTTCTTATATCTTTATAGGCCTTTCCCTTTTTAGGTTAGGAAATTTTTCTTCTATGATTTTATTGGATATATTATCTGTGCCCTTGAGCTGGTATTCTTCTCCTTTTTCTATTTCTATTATTCTCAGGTTAGATCTTTTCTTGATGTCCTGATTTTTCTGAACATGTTGTGTTATCGCTTTTTCGGTTTTAGTATTTTCTTTGACAGATGTTTCTATTTCCACTACTGGGTCTTCTGCTTTAGAAATTCTGTCTTCCATCTCTTGGATTCTGTTGGTTATGCTTATATTTGTATTTTTAGTTCTTTTCTTCAGATTTTCTATTTCCACCTTTGCCTCACTTTGTGCCTTTTTATTGTTTCTATTTCAATTTTGAGTTGCTGGAGGTTTTTTTTTTTTTTTTTGCTTTTCTTTTCTTTGTTTTCTTTGTTCTTTTTCAAGGATATGCTCATCTCTTCCAATTTTTTGTTTGTATTTTCTTCTATTTCTTTAAGGGAATTTTTTATATCCTTTCTTAAGGTATCTATAATCTTCATAAAAGTGTTGTCGCTTTTGTTTCCTACTGTTTCCGCTTTACTTCTCTGTTCAGGTCTTTGTGTTTTAGAACCATCAGTTTCTTCTGGTGTTGCCTTATTTTTCATTATATTTTTATATGTATTCTTGCACTGGCTTCTGCCCATGGCTTCAGTGGTTCACTCTTAGTCAGCTCCTAGTCACTTGTGTGTCTCCTGATTGCTCTGAGCAAGGTGTCTGCATGATATATGACTCTGCTCTGGACATGGGACTGAGTTTCAAAAGAGTCAGTCCATCTTTGATGACATATTTTGCCCTGGAGGTGGAGCCTTGCCATGGGAGGTCTCTTTTGTTAGGGATCTCTGAGCAAGGGCCCTCCCAGCTAAATCCTAGTGCCTGTCTCCTAGAAAGAGTCAGAGATCAGAACCTTGGATGTGACCCCAGCCATAGAAAGGGATTACCCAGACAAGCAGCCCAGGAGCTGGAATCTGCTTACCTATAATTCCACTCTGGACACGGTTTTGAGTTTCCATCATTTGTGCTTTTATCTTAGCCATTCTGAAAGCTATAAGATGATATCTCAAAATTGTTTTGATTTGCATGTTCTGATGGCTGTAGATTCTGAGCACTTCTTTAAGTGTCTTTCAGTCATCAGTATTTCTTCCTGTGAGAATTCCAATTTTAGCTCTGAATCCCAAGATTTAATTGAATTATTTGAGTTTTGGGCCTCTAATTTCTAGAGTACTCTATAGTTTAGAAATCAGTCCTCTGTCAGATGTATTTTTGGTGAAGTATTTTCCCAGAATATAGGTTCTTGTTTTGTCTTATTGACCATGTCCTTTGCCTTATAGAAGATTCTCAGTTTAAGAAGGTCCCATTTATTAATTTTTGTTCTTAGTGTTTGTGCTACTGTTGTTATAATTAGAAAATAGTCACCAGTGCCAATGCTTTTAGGGACATTTTTTACTTTCCTTTCTATCAAGTTTATTGTAGGTGAGTTTAGGCTGAGGTCTTTGATTTACTTGAATTTTAGTTTTGTTCAAGGTGATTAATGTGTATTTATTTGCATTCCTTTTCATATTACATAGTACTATCCATTTGTGCCAGTACAATTTGTTGAAGATCCTATATATTTTCCATTGCATATCTTTGGCCTCTTTGTCTAAAATCTGGTATTCATAGGTATGTCGATTAAGGTCTGGGTTTTCTATTCAATTTCATTGATCCACAAGTCCGTTCTTATGTAGTACCATGCTGTTTTTATTACTGTAGCTCTACACTATAGCTTGAAGTCAGGAGTGGTGATGCCTCATGAAGTTTTTTATTGAACATAATTATTTTGGTAATCCTGTGCTTCGTGTTATTTCATATGAAGTTAAGTATTGTTTGTCAAGGTCAGTAAAAAATTGTGTTGTGGTTTTGATGAGGAACTCATGAAATGTGTATATTGCTTTTGGTAAGATTTTAAGTTTGGGTGTCAGAATATGCCTTATTTTTAATATGTTGATTTTATCTATTCAGAAGCTTGTAAGGTCTTTCCATTTTTCTAGTATATTCTTCAATTTCTTTCTTCAATTCCTTACAGCTTTTGTCTATCAAGTCTGCAACTTCTTTGGTTAGAGTTACCCCAAGACACTTAATGCTATTTGAATGTATTATAGAAGTTGTTTTTCTAATTTTATATTTTGCCCTTTTATCAATTGTGTATAAGAAGGTTACTGATTTTTTTTAGTTAATCTTGTTCCCTGATACATTGCTAAATATTTTCATATCAGCTCTATGAGTCTCCTGCTAGAATTTTGAGGGTCAATTATTTATATCATTATATTGTCAGTATATAGAGATAGTTTGACTTCCTTCTTTCTCATTTGCATTCCCTTAATTTCCTTTGAATTTTTTAGTACTTTAGCTAAAACTTAAAGAATTATAGTGAATAGATTAAAAAGAGAGGGGACAGCCTTGTCCTTTTTTTCTGGTTTTAGTGGGATTATTTTTGGTTTGCCTTCATTTAGTTTTATGTTGCTTGCCATTTAGTTTTATGTTGTTGTATATTATTTTTATTATATTTAGGTATTTTCCATGTCTTCTGATCATGCCAGGTTTTTTCTCATGAAGGAGTGTTGGATTATTTCAAAGGCATTTTTAGCATCTAAGGAGATGATTTTTTTTACGTTGTTTATATGATATATGATTTTCACAGTTTTTCATATGTTGAACCATCCCTGCATCTCTGGGATGAAGCCTACTTGATCAAGGTGAACGATTCTACTTTTTTTTTTTTTTTTTTTTTTTTTTTTTTTTTTTTTTTTTTTTTTTTTTTTTTTTTTTTTTTTTTTTTTTTTTTTTTTGATATGTTGTTGAATTCAGTTTGACAGTATTTTACTGTTGTTTTTTTTTTTTTCATCAGTGTGTGAGTGAATTTCTTCTGTAACTTTCTTTTTGCATCATTGAATGGTTTGTATACCAGGGTGACTGAAGCCTCATACAAAGAGTTCAGCATTGTTCCTTCAGTTTCTACTATATGGAACAGTTTTCATTGAATGTCTGATAGAATTGAAACCATTTGGCCATGGGCTTTTTTGCTTGAGAAACTTTTAACAACAACTTCAATTTCCTTTGGTATTACAGGTATATTTAAGTCATTTATCTTGCCTTGATTTAATTTTAGTTAGTAGTAACTTTTCAGAAAACTGTCCATTTCAATTAGGCTTTCCAAATTAGTTAAGTACAGACTTTTGAAGTATGACCTAATGATTATCTAGATTACCTTGGTGGCTGTTTTTATGTTTCTTTTTCATTTCTGATTCTGTTAATTTGGATATTCTCTATCTGTGTGTGTTTTGGTTAGTTTTGATAAGGTTTATCTATCTTGTTGATTTTCTCAAAGAACCAGCTTTTTGATTCATTGATATTTTATTGTTCTATTTGTTTCAGTTGTATTAATTTCAGTCCTATGTTTGATTATTTTCTGCTGTCTACTTCATTTAAATGAGTTTGCTTCTAATTGTTGCAAAGCTTTCAGCTTTGCTGTTAAGTCTCTAGGTTTTTCATCTTGGTGTCTTTTGCTAAAACATTTTTTTCTTTGCACTGCTTTCATTATGTGCCATAAGTTTCAGTATGTTGTGGGTTCATTTTCATTAAATTTTAAAAAGTCTTTGATTTCTTTCTTAACTTCTTCCTTGATCCAAAGGTGATTAAAAAGAAAAGTGATCAGTTTCCATGAATTTGTAGTCTTTTTGAAATTTTTGTTGTTGAAATCTAGCATTAGACAATGGTTGTCCATCATAATACAAGGAATTATTCCTATTTTTTGTATGTATTGATGTCTGCTTTATGACCAAATATGTAAACAATTTCAGAGAAAGTTGCACAAGGTGTTGAGAAAAAGCTATATTCCTTTGTGTTTTGGTGGAAAGTTCTGTCTGTTAAGTTCATTTCGGTCAAAACAGCTATTATATCCCTTATTTCTCTGTTTATTTTTTGTTTAGTAGACCTATCTATTGGGGAGAGTGGAGTATTGAAGTCTTCCACTATTAGTATGTGGGGTTCAAGGAGTTATCAATTGGTTTTATTTTTGTATCTGTTTTCCTTAAGTTGACATTTTCCCTCTAGTAATTTCTGCAAGGCTGGATCTGTGGACAGCTATTATTTAAATCTGGTTTTGTTCTAAAATATTTTATTTTGTCTCTCTGTAATGATTGATAGCTTTGCTGGGTTATAGTAGTGTGGGCTGGCAGCCAGGGTCTTTTAATGTTTGTATAATATCTGATTATGACCTTCTGCCTTTCACTGCTTTCATTGACTAATCTGGTATTATACTGATGGGTCTGCCTTTATAGGTAACTTTGAATTTTTCCTTTGCAGCTCTTAGTATTCTTTCTTTGTTCTGTAGGTTTAGTGGCTTGATTATTATGTGGTGAGGAGACTGTTTTGGAGTCTAGTCTATTTTGTATTCTGTAAGCTTCTTGTATAGCTATGGGCATTTCTTTCTTTAGGTTGGGAAAATTTTCTTTTATAATTTTGTTAAATATACTTTATGTGCCTTTGAGCTGATATTTTTCTTCTTAATCTTCAATTCCAATTGTTTTCAGGTTGGTCTTTTCATGGTGTCCCACATTTCATGGATTTTTGTGGGGTCTTTTGGGGAGGGGGTTAGTGATTTCTTTGACTAATGTATCTATTTCCATTATTGAATCTTTCATTCCAGAGATTCTCCTTATTATCTCTTGCATTATGTTAGTTGCATTTCTTGCATATACTTGCATCCATAGTTCTGTTGCATTTCTTCAGATTTTCTATTTTCAGCATTGCCTTGGCTTATGTCATCTTCATATCCTCTATTTCAATTTTTAAATATTGCTATATTTCCTTCACTTGTTTGATTTTTTCTTGGTTGTCTTTATTTTCTTTCATGGATTTGATGATCTGTTTCAATTTTTTTTATTTATATTTTTTATTTTTTTTCTTTAATGGAATGTTTTATATTTTATTTTAAGGTTTTTATTATATTCATAAAGTTGTTTATAAGGTTGTTTTCTTCTGATTCTTCTTCATTGTCATGCTCAGGTGTTTGTGTTGTAGATCAACCAGATTCTTCTGGTTGTACCATATTGTTCCTTATGTTGGTATCTGTATTTTTGCACTGGTATCTGGCTATTCCTTCCTCAGATCACTGTAGGATTTTTTTGAATCTCAGACTGCCAATTTTGGTGCATTCTTTTCATGGTGTGTGTGTGTTTCTGGAAGCCTTCCTTGATCCAATCTGGATTATTGGTCCACTTGGAGGTAGTGTGTGCTGTGTCACCATGATTCTTTGTTAATTCAGTAGGTGCTGACACACCCTGTGTTTCAGATGTTTGCCTTTGATCTAGTAGGAGCTGAGAAACTAAGGGTCTCAGGTAGTTGTTCTTGATCCCATAGGAACTCAGAAATTCTCTTAGTCTATTAATCTCTTTGTCTATTATTCTCTTCATCTACTATGGCCTCGTTGTTTGTGGGTTTCTACTTGTTACTGAGGTCTCTGAGGTCACCAGGTGATGGCTTGGTTTGGGAAATTGGGTGGAATTTTAGTGTTGGAGTGTCCAGTGTGCTGTGTTTTACTAGGGGTTTTGACATTCAGGGGATTTCCATGCTGGCTTGGATTTACGGCAGAGCTGAGTAGGGGTGTGGTCCCAAGAGATGTGTCTTCAGGATTGGGGTTGTGGAGACTTGTCTCCACTTGGCCTGGGTGGGGAGTCACTCACCTTAGTCAGCTATAGGCTGGGGTTTAGTGTGAGTTAAGCTTAAGCATTCTTCAGTGATAAGAAATAGTCAGGTAGATCCCTGCAATGACAGGACCTAAAAATTGTCAAATTGTACTGTAGATGATCCAAAAATTTCTTAGCCATTTTGATTTTCAGTTGTACAATAATGTTTATGCTCAGAAATGAATAGACAGCTAAATTTTTATCACTGGATTAAGAAATTTAAGATTAGCTTTAAGGTTAATTGATGTCCTTTATTCATGGAAATATTCTTGATAATAGCTCATTTTTTGTTACAAGTATCTAAATCCTTATACATTGCTCTTGACATTATCCCGTACAATTAATGCAAGACTCAGAACAGTTCCTGGTCTTTTTCTCTATTGCTTTTAACACATTTCTTTAAGAAATGGTTAGTTATGCATAAACTTGGAAAGGCTTAAATTCAGAAAGCTATCGACTCAACATATTCTTATTTTTCCTCTTAGGAACACTTTTTTCATTAGTCATATGACTATTACATTAGTGTTGCAACTGAATAAATGAGCTAAGTTAATAAAGGCACTGAAGAAGATTAACATGTAAATGAATATTTTTTTCTCAGAGTTAAAAGGGAAGCAAACTTCAGTGTCAAAAATTGAAATATGCATGCTTTATAAAGACATTCAATTGCTAATATGATGACAATTATAAAAATATGCTAATGTCTTTATTATCAAGTATAGAAATAAATTTTAAAAATGCTTAGAAAAAACACAGAATTTCAAAGATTCCATTTCTATTTTAGTATGTTACTTTATTTAGGCTTCAAACAAAATTAGGTCCAAAGTACTTTAATATCAAATTTTATAAACCACCTTCTGATTAGTGATGAGTATAAAAAATAAATTATCTTATATAATTAAAACATGAATAAGAAAATTTGGCAATTGGCTTGCTGAAGAAAATGCTTTGATTCAGTTTCTTAACTATATTTTATATAGACTTAAATCTGTGGTAATAAAAATTCAATTTCTTAGCCTGTTTATAATAATACAAAAAAGCAATCTAAATCTTTTTGCTTCATTAGGATGTGAAAATTAATTTTGTAAGATCATAGAAGTGGGAATGTCCTGGGAATATTAACTCCAGAAATGATATAATTAAATGTGAAACAATTTTATCATGTAACCTAACTATATAAATATTTGCTGCAATCTAAACTGATGTGATGAAATAAACATAAACTGGTGAATTATGAGTTTGAAGAAAGTTCTAGGAAAAAACAGTTTAACTGAAAGAAAGAAATAACATAATTTATCCATGTCAAAAGCTATTCCTGTCAATCACTTCATTTTCTCTAGGCTTCACCATTGTTGTTTTATTTTGTTGAATTCATCCTTATTATAGCTAGTAAAAAGCACATGCTATAATCATAATTTCTTACTTTCTAGAAAGTATGTTATGCATTGACAAGATAAATCTTACTTTTTTATTAATTTCAATGTTGTACAATTATATTGAAATCATGCAACCCTTAACACTGCCCATATTTACAATGCTGCCATGTTTCCTAACAATGTTGCAATCATTATACATTAAAACCTCATTTTCCTTCCAATTATTTTTAAATAATAAGTTAATAAAGTTAATATTTGATTAGTTCTCTTAAAAATGAATCATTTTAGGGTTGGTGCAAAGGATCAGTGCTTATTAACACTGGCTTCTCTTGTAGATGATGGAGCTTCAGGTTCCAGCATGTACATGAGGGCTTACAATCATCTGTAATTTCAGTTCCAGGAGATCCAGCACCCTCATTATTGCTCTATTGGAAACATGTACACAGAAATTATACTTATAAACATAGGAACAAATGTTTATATATAATAAATAAATATTTTAACAAGTTATTTTCATGCCTCCATATCAATACTGTAACCTCTCTTGTAGTTCTTCTGTCCTTAAAATCAAAAGCTCTTCCTTAATTATTGCTACACACACACACACACACACACACACACACACACACACACACACACTTATTCTACTGAGTCTATTTAGTGTTGCTTATATTTTGTTTATAAATCTCAAAAAGTAAATTTAATTTGCAAAAGTGAACCAGGTAAATTTAAGAATAAAATGAACAATACCAATGTTGTTAGGCTGAATAGCTTTAAATTAATAAAATTAGGTATGGATTAAAAATAATAACTTTAGTTATGGTAACAAGAGATAGACACAAATATGTATATGAATATTTGTTACAAAAATTCTCATTGTATTAAAAGAAACTCAGAGCCAGATATCTGGGAAAGGCTGCAGTATCAAAGAGAAAAACACAACCTTCAAATCTCACCCACCCATTTTTCATTTTACTGAGCCAGGCTAGCTGTTGCTTCCATTACCTAATCTGTCTTTCTGTGCCTGCCTTAAATACCTTATTTTCGCAGTTGTATCAAATTCAGGTTAAGACTAAAGTCTTTAGCTACTACTAATTGTTAGTTAGCTTTGAACTCACAGAAGCACAGATAGATTTGTCTCTAGAGTTATGAGAGTAAAGACAAGACACCACCACTGCCTACCTGGGAGCATGGAACTCCCTCTGTAAACTAAGTTTGTCTGAAATCCAGATCTGCTGGGATTAAAGGCATAGTTCAGCACACCTGGTTTGTTTTAGGTCAGTACTCCTTGTTTTTCCACATGCTGGGATTTAAAGTATAAGTCACCAATCTCTGAAATTTCTGGACTGACTGTGGATAATTTTTTTCTAATATTCTAGCTGGTTAAATTAAACATATAACATATCAATAATATATATTTTTGTGACAAAAATTAAAAAATAGATTATAACTAACATAAGAGCAACCATTCAGAATGGGTACAATAATTAAAAGCAACATATAAACAATAATTACATAAGTAATATCCAGTCAGTTAACAATTGAGAAATTTAAAATAAATATTCCATAATTTATCCTATTTTGGTTAGTCTAAACGATTATACCTAATTCACTTTCTATATAACTTGTATTACTAACTGCAAACTATACTTTGATTTCTCCCAAACTTATGCTTGATTTCTAAAGATGCCACTCAAAAACTATAACTATCTCATCTTCAATACCCTCAGAGACCCAAGAAGGCAATAATATCAACAAATTAAACATGGGCAAACAAGTAACTTTCAAAAAATGTAAGAAGTGAAACTGCTGGCTCCTTGGTCAGTCACCCAAGTTTCTTCTGTATCATAAAGCATCTATCTTTGTCCTACAGAACTAGCATTTCTGACAGACTTCTCTTTGAAGCAAGATAATCTCAAAGACCTTCCTACCTTGCCTTGGCAAGGTTGAGCTAATTTTTTATTTTTTAATAAAAAGGTCTTTTTCCCCCATGTGTCTCCCTACTATTCATTCTTCCCTATCACTCCCAGTCAGCCTTTGAGCTTAGTTTGTTGTTGGATGTCAGCTTGCTATATAGCTCCTATATTTTTATCTAGGTATTTTCCCCATATTCCTGATCTCTCTAGAACTTTCATCATAAAGGAGTGTTGGATTTTGTCAAAGGTTTTTACTGCATCTAATGAGATAATTATGTGGTTTTTTTCTTTCACTTTTTTTATATGATGGATGACATTCACAGGTTTTTGAATTTGAACCATACCTGCATCTCTGGGATGAAGCCAACCAACTTCATTGATCAAGGTGGATAACTTTTTTTATATGAGGCTGAATTTGTTTTGCCAGAATTTTATTGAATATTTCTGTATCAATGTTCACAAAGATTGTTTTATAATTCTCTTTCATTGTTGCCTCTCTGAGTGGCTTGGTTATCAGGCTAAATGTGGCTTCATTAAAAGAACTTGGTGATGTTCCTTCAGTTTCTACTGTATGAAACAGTTTGAGTAGTATTGGTATTAGTTCTTTTTTAATATCTTTTAAAATTCCGCAGTAAAAACATCTGGGCCTGGAATTTTTTTCATATAGGAGACTTTTAACAACAACTTCAATTTCCTTAGGGGTTTCAGGTTTGTAAGGTCTTTAATTTAATCTTGATTTAATTTTGGCAGGTGGTATATTTTTAGAAAGCTGTCCATTTCTTTTAGGTTTTCCATTTTAGTGGAGCATAGATTTTCAAAGTATGACCTGATAGTTCTCTGAATTCCTTAGGTTTCTGTTGTTATGTCTCCTTTTTCATATCTGATTCCATTAATTTGGATACTCTCTGCCTTTTTGATAGTTTGGATAAGGGTTTATTTATCTTGTTGACTTTCCTAAAGGAACAACTCTTTGATTCATTGATTTTTGTTTTGTTCTCTTAGTTTCTATTGTATTGATTTCATCCCTAATTTTGATTATTTTCTCCTGTCTTCCTCTTCTAAGTGAGTTTGTTTCTAATTGTTCTAAAGCCTTCAGCTGTGCTGTTTTATCTCCTGTGTAAGACTTCTACTGAGTTTTTATATAGGCATGTAGTAATATAAATTTTACTCTTAACACTGCTTTTATTGTGTTGCATAAGTTTGGGTATGTTGTAGACTCATTTTCATTGAATTTTAGGAAGTTTTTGATTTCTTATGTAACTTCTTCCTTTACCCAGAGGTGGTTCAATTGAGAAACATTCAGAGTCCATAAATTATAGGCTTTTTGTGATTTTTATTTTTGTTGAACTCTAACTTTAGACCATGATTACCTAATACAGTACAAGGGGTTATTCCCATTTTTGTATTTATTGATGTTTGCTTTATGGCTGAATATGTGATTAAGTTCAGGGAAAGTTCCATGGGGTGGTAAGAAATATGTGAATTCCTTTTTGCTTTGGTAGAAGCTTCTGTATATATCTATCAATTATATTTTGGTCACAAAATCTGTTAGACCTTTTGTTTCTCTTCTGAGTGTATCTGGTTGACCTATCCAAGGATGAAAGTGAAGTATTAAATCTTCACTATTAGAGTGTGGCATTTGATGTGGGGTTTAAGCTTAAGTATAGTTTCTTTTATATATATAGATACCTTTAGTTTGGGGCATAATTATTCAAAATTGAGATATCATCTAGGTGTATTTTTCCTGAGATTAATAAGTAATGTTGATCATGGTCTTTTTAAATTTTTTAAATTAATTATAGTTTAAAGTCTATTTTGTTAGATATTAGGATGACTACATTAGCTTGCTTTTTGGGACCATTTAATTAAATATTTTTTCAACCCTTTACTCTGAGACCCTGTGTCTGTCTTTGAAGTTGTAGTGTGTTTCTTGTATGCAGCAGAATACAATGCTTCTGGTTTTTTTCCATCATGTTAGGGTGTGTCTTTTTATAGGTTAATTGATTTCATTGATATTAAGGAATATTAATGACCACTGATTGTTATTTCCTGTTATTTTTGGTTGGACCTTGTGTGGATTTTCCTTTTTTGGGATTTTCTTCTATGTGATTACCAATTACTTGTGGTTTCATGGTTGTATCTTTATTCATTAGGTTGATGTTTTCCCTCTAGTACTTTCAGTAGGGCTGGGTTTGTATATAGGTATTGTTTAAATCTGAATTTTGTCATGAACTATCTTTTTTACTCCATCTATGGTGATTGGTAGTTTTGTTAGGTAGAGTTGTCTGGGTTGGCATTCATGCTCTTTTAGTGTCAGTATAACTTTTGACCAGGACCTTCTTGCTTTTATTATTTTCATTGAATAATTTGCTGTTATTTTGATGGGTCTGCCTTTATAGATAATTTGGCCTCTTGGCCTTTGCAAAATTAATATTTTTTCTTACTTCTGTATGTTTTGCGAATTGATTATTACATGGCAGGCAAACTTTTTTGGGAAGTTGAATCTACTTGCTGTTATGTAAGCTTCCTTTATCTTTATAGGCATTCTTTTTTTAGGTCTGGAAAGTTTTCTTCTATGATTTTATTAAATATTTTATCTGTGCCTTAGAGCTGGTGTTCTTCTTTGTTGTAGTAAGTTTTTCCCGGCCTGTTTGGGGCTGGAGGTTTGTGCCTGGCGCACGTGTGGTGCCGGCGGTTTGGAACCTGGTCTGTGCGCCCGCAGCTTTTGCCCCCCAAAAGAAATGAATCACACACTTATATACTTTACACTGCTTGGCCCATATCTTAAGCACATTACTAGCTAGCTCTGTCTTCTTAAATCAACCCATTTCCATGAATCTACCCACCACGTGGCTTGCAGCCCGTGGCTCACCTGGATTCCTACATGCTTCTTCCTCGGGGGACAGATGGCGACTAGTAAACTCCACCCCTCCTTCCTACCTGGCTGCCTCTGATTCTCCACCCACTTCTACGGTGCTCTGCATGGGTCCAAACAGTTTTTATTTATATCGTACAGAGAACATTCCACCACACTTCTTCTGTTCCATTTATTTCCAGGTTTGCTATTTTCATGGTTTCCCAAAGTTTCTGATAGTTTTCTGTTATGGTTTTTGGTTCTAGTGTTTGCTTTGACTGACATCTATGTTCTCTATTATATCTACTACTCCAGAGATTCTGTCTTCATTTCTTGAATTCTGTTCATTATGCTTGTATCTGTAGTTCTGGTTCATTTATTCAGATTTTCTATTTCCAGCTTTTCCTTGATTTTTACCTTCTTTATTGCTTCTATTTCAATTTTTAAATTTTCAAAATGTTACTTTCACCTGTTTTTTTTTCTTGGTTTTTTTTTTTTCAGTGATGTGTTCATCTTTACCATTTTTTGTTTGCATTTTCTTTTACTTCTTTAAGAAACTTTTTAAATATCACCTTTGAAGGCTTTTATAATCTTCATAAAGCTGAATTATAGGTTGTTTCCTTCGGTTTCTTCTTCATTTCTATGTTCAGGTTCTGGTGTTGTAGAACCACCAGCTTCTTCTGGTGTTGTCTTGAAGTTCTTTACATTTTTATATGTATTCTTGCACTAGCATATGCCCATTGCTTTCTTGGTTAACTCTTGGTCAGTTCTTAGTTGGTGCTTAGTCAGTTGTGGGTCCAGGAGTTGTGTGTCTCCACTGAAACAGAGATTGCTCTTAGTTGACTTTTAGTTTACTCTTTCTTCATTGTTTTGATTATGAATAAAGTCATATTTTTTATCCATGTATTCCCTTGTTCAAACTCCCTTGCCCTTCCTGTCCCCTGAGTGACTCTCTCCTAATCTGCTCTTGACAAGGGCACATGGTATCTCCAGATGTCTGTGTGTGATGATGCAAATTGCTTTCAAGGTAGGGTTTAGCTTTGGGATGCCCATCCTGTTGTGTGTTGCTAGGAATAGCTGGGAGTGGTTCTCCTAGCTTTGTTTGCTTTAGGGCAGGGCTAGGTGTGGGTGAGGAGTTGGAGCTATGTCCCAGGCTTCAGAGAAAAAGTCTGTGGTTGGCTTTGGCATTGAGGTACACTCACCTCTTACTCTGCTCTGGACAAGGGCGTTGCAGGATTTTCCTTGGCAATTCTTTTTTGTGTGTGTTCTCTCCTTGTTCATTTTTAGCATCACTCTGTTAGGGGTCAAGGCAAGAGTACCTTCTTGCCTAGTGGCTAACTTTGTCACAAAGAAGGTCAACTCATATAGAGGAGTTTCTTTAATTTCCATAATATTCTCTGGAGTAGATTAGTGCTTCCTGGCACAGATGTCCCATTGTCATAAAATTAATAACAACCAATGAGCCATTTTGCTGGCCTTATTTTTAATCAAAAGCCTCTTTTTTTTTTTTGTGACAAAGTCTTTCCGTGTAGCCTTGACTAGCCTAGAGGCCTGGAATTATCTGTAGGCCAGGCTTGCCTCTGTATCAGAGATATACCTGCTTCTGTCGCTTACTGGGAATAAAGGCATATGTCACTACTCAGCTTTCAAATAATTTATCTGATGTTTGTTACATAGGGTAGAAGTGGCCCAAATTTACCTCTTTGTCTACTTATTTGCTTTAAGTTTTATGGAATTATATACTATGTATTTGTCTTAGTTTTTTAAGTTATAGTAAAATTCTGTAGTAAGTACAAATTTTCTTGTGATTTTTTATGCTTTTGATGTTTTTTGTTTGTAGTATGGAGTGTTTTATTAGTATTTCAAATATTTCAAGGTTACAAAGTACACATTTGTTAATATCATTCATTGAATTTAGGTTTAATTTTGCTATCTAAAAGCTCACCAGTTTTTTTCAGAATCTTCAATTTATTGAAAAAAATTTATAATGTATGCCCTTATGATTTTCTTGAATTATATTCATATCTGTTATAATGTTTGCCTTTCAATTTCTAATTTTATTGAATTAGGTATCCCCTTTTTTGTTTAATTTGGTTAAGAATTTGCCAATTGTGTTTAGTTGTTTAAAAATAAGAAAAAATTAGTAAGAACCTGTCCTTAAAATATCTTAATTGCCATATACTATGAATCTCTGAAATGTTTGAAAAAGACCTGTTCATGTAAAATATATCTTGAAAACATATCAAATATAACTATAAGTTTGATTGTAATATCTAGCCACTAACTTCAATTTTTTTATATCCTTATTTGTTGGTAATAAAAATTGTCATGATCTAGCAATTTGTATTACATTGTTCGATGAAATGTATAAGTATAATACCTTCAAGAGCATAGAGATATTTGTATAGTAACAAAATTAATCTCAATTTTATATATATATACACAATTTGTGTATAATATTCAAAAATCATATCCAGTATAAAATATTTAAAAGTAGTAATTGCTTTTTAAAAGTAGATTCAATAATCTACCCTTATATTCTATCTTATCTATATTTACTTTTTTCTTTCATTTTTTAAAACAAAAACCATGAATCTAATCTCTCTTTAGCTTTTTATACCATAACCAGTAACAATTTTTAACTAATTATCATAAATAATGACATTCATTCATAACCTACTGAAAGATCTAAAACCACTCACCCTACCTCTTAGGAATGTAGATTCCATGTTTCTAAATTTACTTACTGTTGTCTGTGGGTGATGATATTTTTAGGGGATTCTGGAAAGAAAAGTTTTATTAATTGTCAAGTCCTGAAATAAGTAGCTGTATCATTTGTTTTCTGTTATTTTATGTTTCTGGCTTGGAGTTTGTGGTCTAGACCAGAGGCTGGACCAGAAGTCTTGCAATCTGGCAGAAACACTTGCAGTCACAGAGACACAGAGATGATTATGTTATTTTTTCCCTGAATGACCTAAGGACCAGGCATATTACACAATAACTCTTTCATCTCAACTCAACCCACCTTGTTCAGCTGCATGGTTCAGTACCTTTTCTAAGAGCAACATTTCAACTTCTGTCCTCTGCATCATCTGCTGGAATCTCTGTGGCATCTGTGTTGCTCTGAGATGTTGTTATGAGATGGCTGGTAGCCCCTCCCAAACTTCCTGTCTGCCTTTGGCCATTCAGCTTTTTATTAATCTCATGAAGGGAATATCTAAAACATTTCTAACATAATCTCACTACAATTGTGCTTTCTCTGCATAACAAAAAAGTGCACAGCTTGTCTCAAGTCCTGGCTAGAGTAGTTACTGAAGCTGGTTTTTTTTTTTTTTTTTTTTTTTTTTTTTTTTTTTTTTTTTTTTTTTTTTTTTTTTTTTTTTTTTTTTTTTTTTTTTTTTTTTTTTTTTTTTTTTTTTTTTTTTTTTTTTTTTTTTTTTTTTTTTTTTTTTTTTTTTTTTTTTTTTTTTTTTTTTTTTTTTTTTTTTTTTTTTTTTTTTTTTTTTTTT
>PVIH01015549.1:19393-49276 GCA_004025045.1 Sigmodon hispidus | reverse complement strand
TCTATTTCTTTAAGGCTTTTTTTCGTATCTTCTTTGAGAGCTTCGAGGCTTTTTTTCATATCTTCTTTGAGAGCTTCGATGATCATCAAAAAGGAATTTTTGGTGTTGCTTCCTTCTGTTTCCTCTTCATTGCTCAGTTCAGGTCTTGTATTTGTAAGATCGCCACTCTCTTCTGGAGTTACCATATTGCCCTTTGTATAATTATGTAATTTCTTGCACTGACGTTTGCCCATGGGTTCAGTGGTTCACGATTAGATGGGTCCTGGTCAGTTGTGGCACTTTGGTTTGTGTGTCTCCTGTCACCTCTCTGGTCAGGGTTCGAAACCGCCCCTCAGAGACCCCTGCAGTTGGTTTGCTCAGTTCACTCAGTTCGGGGTCGCAGTAGGGATCCTTGCAGATACCCTCAACAGCAGCAGGAGCTGTGGGTGTGGCCAGGTGCAGAGTTCAGCTGCCCCCTGCTCCAGAGTGTGCTGGGTCGCCGCAGAGAGCACTGGTCCCGGCGGCGGAACCGGAAGCAATGAGCGGCCACTCACTTCTTATGAATGTAGAAAACAACTATGGTCTCTCAGAGCTCAGAACATAGTGCATATAGATTTTAAAATCCATCCTCAGTAAAATAAAGTTCACACAAACAAACGCCATAGTGTAAGGTCTTCCTTGATTACTGAAAGTTGACCACAAGAGGCTGTGCTGAAACTCTTATATCTAGCTTTCTAAAGTAGATCTGATTCCTCTACTTCTGTGCACGTCCATCATAGCCTCTACATTATCCAGGAGCTCATTAGAAGAAGGAATGAGAAGCCTGTTCACTTGCAATCTGCATGCTAATAAGTTTTCACAGATGATTCTACTGCACATTTTAGTCTGATGTGCCACTCTCTACATCTAAAAGTGAGTCTAAAAATACTTGCAATGATTGATTGCTTTCCAACAGTCAGCATCGCTTTGTGGTAGAATATTTTCTGTACGATGTAAATTAAGTAGCTGTTTTGGCCCATGCACAGCACCGTAGAAGTGGGTAGAGAATCAGAGGGCAGGCAGGTAGGAAAGGGTGGAGTTAGCCACTCTTGATCTGTCTCCTGAAGAAGAAGCATGTAGGAATCCAGGTGAGCCACGGGCTGTGGACCACGTGGTGGAAGATTAATAGAAATGGGTTAATCTAAGAAGAAAGAGCTAGCTAGTAATGGGCATAAGACATGGGCCAAACAGTTTAAAGTAATATAAACGTCTGATTCATTTCTTTGGGGGACAAAAGCCACAGCGCGCAAACCAGGTTCCAACCGCCCCCGCGCGCACCAGGTACAAACCTCCCGGACCCCAAAATGGGCCGGGAAAAACTTTTTACAACATCGCTTGACTCTGGGAACAGAACTCCTCAAGCCAAGAATTAAACAACAACTTAATATCATCTCTTCTGATGGCTTTCAAATGTGTGCACCAGAAGAATGTAATTTTAAAGCCCATCTCAGACGCTTAGAATATGGAAAGACAGAGAAGGGTAGATCCACAGGAAAGCATACCTGTGGATTCTACACACCACCAACTCTTAAGAGTCTATCTTACCATTTGGAAGCAGATTTTTGACTAAATCATTCTTGACATGAAAAAACTGTCAAGAAAAGAAATAAATGTGTCCATACCCCAAACCAGTTACTAAACAAAGGTAGATTGCTGTGAAATATTAAGTTTTAAGTTTTTAGATGTGCTACATTTATTTATGCTGTGGGATTTGTTTAACGATGTAAAAATGTCTTCATTCTTTTATGTTAGATTTGTTTAACTCTGTGAAGCTGTGTTACTTTGTCTGCTGAACACACCTGATTGGTCAGTTAAAGAGCTGAACATCCAATATTTAGGCAGGAGAAGGATAGTCAGGCTGCCAGGCAGAAAGAGTAAAGAAGGAGAAATCTAAGTTCAAGAAAGTGAAGCTGGAGGAGCAAGAAAAGGAGATGGAGAGGAGGATGTGGGGGGGCAGTCACCCAGCCACACAGCAAGCAATGGAGTAAGAAAGGAAGAAAAACATGTAGAATAAAGAAAGGTAAAAAGCCCAGAGGCAAAATAAAACAGGATAATTTCAGTTAGAAAATCTAGCTAAAAACAAGCCAAGCTAAGGCCAGGCATTTATAAGAAAAAATAAGTGTCCTTGTATTTATTTGAGAGCTGGGTGGTGGGTCCCCAAAGAGCAAAAACTACAGTAGATCTAAAAGTCCAGAAGCTTTCTTTATAGATGTGATAAAAGCTCAGCACACTTACACAAGCACATCAGTGTTTCCTCTTAAGAAGCAGTTTCTCCAGCCCAGACTTTGATTTAGAGGTCCTGTCAGTCCTGCAGAGTGCACTGAAAATGCAACTGTAGCCAGGATCAACTATGTAGCTTCATTATCTGGCTAATTGTTTCCAACATCAGTCAAGTCCTGTGGACTCCACAGCCTGCACAGTCTGAACATTCACAGAAGAGCCTGAATGTTACTAGGGGAGGAGGCTTATTGTCTTCGGGAGTGATGAAAGTCCCTCACTGTGAAACCTGAAGAATATAACCCTCCGATCTATTAAACATCAAGGATGACCACTGTCACCAGCAATAAACTGGTTTGTGATGAGTTCACTAACAAGATGCAGGTAGCCTATACTGAACGTCTGTGACATTGGTTCTCAGCCTGTGGGTCCCAACCCCTTTGGGTATTGAATTATTTTATAGAGGTCTTCTACAACAATCAGAAAACACTGGTATTTTTATTACAATTCATTTTAACAGTAAAAAATGCAGTTATGAAGTAACAACAAAAGTAATTTTATGATTGGAGGTCACCACAACATGAGGAACTGTATTAAAGGGTCATAGTATTAGAAAGGTTGACAGCCACTAATCTATGAGGTAATGAATCTCTGCTCTTAATCCAGTTACAAAACATTTTGGCTCAAGAACATTTTATATAACTTTGGGTATAAATATATATAAAATAATCATGCAAAGCAAACATTTACTAACAATAAATCATAAGGAAATGATATAAAGCAATTCTTTGGTATATAACAATTTTGCCATTTATTAAATATAAAAGCAAATTTATATGCTAATCAGATAAATGTAGTTGTTTATTTTTACATAAAGAAGTGAATGGGGAAGGGCTTGAGAGTTGTCTCAGTCATTAAGAGCACTTGCTGCTCTTGTAGAGGACCCATATTCAGTTCCTAGCACCTATATTGGGTGGCTCACAATGCGCTTTAATTCCAGCCCCAGGCTATCTAACTCTCTCTCCTGGACTTTGTGAGCATTGCACACACATGCATATCCTACACAGAAAACATATACATATACATATAATTAAAAATATTTCAAAGAATTAAATCTTGGATAAATGTTTGATTCTGCAGAATATAAAATATCTTCAACACTTTCACACTTAGTCAATATCTTCATTTTAAATACATAGTACAATATGTGGTTGGGGACATTTCAGAAATAACTGGAAATTCTTTCCTAATCTTAAGCCAAAATTAATTTAGTGATGTTTATAAAGTTCAAGTCAAACAGGAATCTTTAAGTCCAACATTCTAATGCAATACAATCAGAAAATATGGTAATTTGATACTTTATTGTGAGGAATGATGGCAGAAAAATATTAACTTCATTCTAATTAAACCATTATGTTTTTATTGGAGCAGAAACTTTGTGTGTACAGTAAAAACACTGCAGTTAATACCATCCAATAGACTTGAGTCTCAGCAGAGGAATTCTAGGGACATAGGAGCATGCACAGGGCAAAGTGCTCAGAACCACAGCTACAGAGACACTGCACAGTCGCCACATGGAGACACACAGTCAGAAACATCTCAGATAAATTATGCATTTTACTTTAAATAATTTTTGATCATTGCATAGTCAGATAGTTATTTTCTGTTGCCAGATTTTTCACAACCCCACCTATCCAGTTATGTGACTAAAAATGAGGTCACAGCCCACACAGTTAAGATGCTTTGCACCTGGGTACGTTTATGAGCTTAGCATATTTGATCTTGACAGTAACCTAAAAAAGGAGAGTCCAGTCTGTTGTATGAGGTTTTTAATTTTGTTTGGGCTAGAGGTTTATACTTGCCTATGGCTGCTCCCCCTCCCAAAAAAAAATGATTCAGATGCTTCTATTAATTTTATGTTTGGCCTATGTCTTAGGCACATTGCTGGCTAACTCTTTTATCTTAATTTAACCTATTTTTATTAATCTACCTGGCCATGTGGCCAGTGGTCAGCTCACCTGGGTCCCTTACATGTTTCTTCTTTGGTGTGTTTACAAGCCTTGCATATTTGGTCTTCACTGTAACCTAATAAAGGAAAGTCCAGTCCATGGTCTGATATACCTCCATTCCAGAGAATAAACAGAAGCCATGTGGGCAATAAATAATAATATGATCTGCCTGGCTCCAAACTTGCAATCCTTTCCATTAAAGCTTCTGTCAACAAGTCTGTCATGGCCTAGAAGCATCCAGGCCTTAGTTCTGAGGGCTGCTAGTGAGGTAAAAGCGTTTTCTCTCACACTTCCCATTGTGCTAGCAATAAGCTATTTGTCTATTTGCCTTCTCAGGTCTGGGAGCCACTCTACACTCCCCAGGGCTTAACACAGTCACCAGCCATACTTGATAAAGGCTAGCAGGATACTGTGTTCTGAGTGCTGGAGTTAGCCCAAAATTCATGTGTTAAACTTCAGTTTCAATCAGCTGGTAGAGGCAGGAGACATAGCTTTGGAAAAGTGATTTAGTCATAAGGGTTCCACTCCAGGGATGCTCTTAGTGTTCTCATGAAGGAGATTGAAGGAATTGAAGGGAACATGGCCTGCTGTGGAGTTGGGGAGGACGTTGCTTCCTCATACCATCAGAGGCTACAGTAACTTGTCATGAAGGAAAAAGAAGCTTTCTCTGAACACTGAATCTGGGGCCGGCACCTTGATCCTGTGCTTCTCCACCTCTCAGACCATGAGAAATTTCTGCCATTTATAAGCTACCTGGTACATGTTCTGATTACAGTCTGGGTTCATTAAGAAATCAAATTAATAAAAAGTAATGAGAGTCATTGCTTACTATATGTCAGGCTTATTATAGGCTTGGCTATTTCTACTTTTTTTCTGGCCCTACTCATTTACTTCGCTTAATTAATTAAGCAATAAATGAATAAAGGAATGTAATAATGGTAGAGAGGCATGTCCACAGTTAAATGGGTAAATGGATGGGTAAAAGTTTGCATGGGTGCTTTTGATAGAAGGTAGAGACTATATCACAATGCCTACAACATGCTCTCATGCTTTCATTATAAATACAGTTAGCAGAGTAGGGGTAGAAAGCACCTCTGGGTGGTTTTTATTCCACCATTCTGAGAACTAATTGGATCCCCCAGGATGTACTTTAAAAATACAGTCCCAAGATGAAGTTTTATGAAGAGACATTTAAATTCCAGTGGCTGGAATCTACTGTGGTGTGCAAAGGTCACTCTTTTGTGACTTTTGAAGATTTTTTTTATTACATGCTCACTTTTTTTTGCTTTTGTTTTTTAAAAAAGGACTTCATTTTCTGAAAAAATATAAAATAGAGTGACAAGAAGAAAAGGAAATACGTAACAATACCATTGTGTAGAATATTTTTCAAGTATATTTCTCATAGAGCTCTAAGAATGCATATCTCAAAGATACTATTTTAACCATCTCTTTAATACATTCTGTAGCACAGAATCTGCATCAGAGACTGGGAAAAAGTGGAGAATGTGAATGACCTTTATTGCACCATGAATACATAAAACCTGAGGACTTAGGAATTTACTCTCTCTCAGCTAATGCTATTGAAGACCCTGGTGTCCCCATGCCTTATCCTAATCATCAGGGAGGAAACAAGAGGTATAAAATGGGCAGACAATCTTCACCTTGGCTATTTTGGAAGAACTGAGAGGTCAAAAGTCTGTTCACTTAGCAGAGCTAATAGCCACTGATAGGGCACTAGTGCATTGTGGCTGCTTTGTGAAGAGCCTTGAATTATTGTATGTAATAGTATTCACCATCAACTTCACTGAATTTAGAATCACCTAGGAAACATGCCTCTGGGATGCTTATGAGGGTGTCTTAGTGAGGCTTAACTGAAGAAGGGAGACCTACTGTGAATGTGAGTGGCACTATTCCACGGGCTAAGGACCAAATAAGAAGGAGGGACCTATCTAAGCACAAGCGTCCATCACTCTTGACTTCCTGACTGTGGACATGATCAACAAGATACCTCTCACTCTTGCCAACATGCCTTCCTCACAATGATGGGCTGTACTCTCAGACTGTGAGCCAAAATGAGCCTTCCTTTAAGATACCTTTGTTACAGCAGTGATAGAATATGAAATACCATGCTGAGGATTTTAGTCATTATTCTAGAGTCTGGAATTATTTACGGAGGAAATACAGAGAAGCTGGTGAAGTCAGAGCTTACCTGACGCCTCCCCCCCCCCCAAATAACTATGTCATATTTCCCTACAAATTCTTAGCTACATTTGTGTTTTCTGACTTTTGTTTGGGTTTAAATCTCAAGTATTAGAGCATTCATTATTACAAGAGAAGGAACATAAATGTTGAAAACAGGCAGATGCTATTTTAAGTGGATGCTTTCTGATTAGACAGGTAAGAATCTGGGCCTCTGTGTCCACACACAAAATCAGACTCCCCATGGTACCACTTACACAAAACTGCATTGAAGACTAAGTAAACTGAAACATGTACAAAATCCAGTTCTGTGTAGAGGTGGTGTTACCATAGTGACTATCCAATGAGATGACGCTATGTTTATTTCATTGAATACTCATTGATGAGGCTAGACAATAATTTGCCATCTCATTTGAGATGGGTGCTTTATTGGATGCTGAGGCAACCTCATCCCACAAGGAAGACGCGACACCCAGGCTCTTCTTTCAACATTTTTATTCAGGAACCTTGATTAATTTTCTGACTTCTGACTTACTTACTTACGACAGGGACTGACTGACTTGCTACATCTTATCTCTCATTCTGCTCTCATTCTGACCATGGGGAAACCTGCCTGCAGCCTAAATAGCCTCTGGGCAGCCAAACCCAGTACACCATGTAGGCACTACCAGTAGGCCCAGGTATACGGGAAGCAAGCCAGATCCTCAGCCTAGCCAATTATGGGATAGTTTGTCACTGAGAGCACTCACCATGTGGAAGGTGAAGGGCGGAAGCCAGTGCCATCTTTAATGCATGGCTGCACACAGCTCCCCACAGTTCCCCATTATTTACATTATTGCAACAGGCAAGAGTAGAGGCCTGATCTCTGTAGAGTGGACCAGGGACATTGCACTGATCCTCACTTAGGTGTCATCCACCCGATGAGTACCAGACCCGTCCGATACCCTTTTTCACAGAGGTGGGATGCAAGGTACCAACCCACATGCAATCAGGCGTGCTCTTCTTGGGGCCCAAGTCTCAGCGGGTCCTAAGTGCAGTGCTCAAGCCTCGCATCCTATGCCTAGAAAAATTAATCCTTTAAGGTAGCAAACTAAGGCATAAGGGAACTGTCCTGCTTTAATGACTGTAAAGGCTTGAATAATCATGGCTGCATTGTGACACTGGGAAGACTAATATGGCAGATGCACTACAGACAAACCAAGGAGGTGAACGCCAGAAGGCCCGTCAAGGCTCCTATACCCGCCCACTCCTTAAGATGGTTCATGGCATCAGATATCCATGAGGACAATTCTTCCACCAGTGTGGCGTCCACCTGGGTCGAGTTCACCGTGACAATAGCCACACTCAGCTGCTCCATCAGGTTGTTGAATTCTCCCACCCAATTACCTAAAAGATAACTAGATAATTGCTTAGACAAATTTGCAGCATGGGTAAAATTGCCATATTGTATACTAGTCACACACAGCCCAGCATATTTCCAGGGACTGTGCTATACTGGCAGAAAGATTATTCAAAGTACACTGTCCTCCCAGGCCTGGAGATTTAAAGACACACTGACTAGACCTACAAGACTGCTGGGTCATTCGTGCAGGGAGAATGCCGAATGCCACTTACTGAGCGCCTCAGGCTCAAACATATACCCAAGGCAGAGCACACAGGTGGAAATTCCCCAGGTGACTGGAATGTAAACAACTTAGGCTCACCTGCTCTCACTTAGGATGGCTATGAGCCACCATGTGGTTGCTGGGATTTGAACTCAAAACCTCTGGAAGAGCAGTCAGTGCTCTTAACCGCTGAGCCATCTCTCTAGTCCCCTTGATACACTGCTCATAAACAAGCTGCTTAATCAGAGGCATTGCTGCATCTGGGTCCCCAAAAATTCTGCCTACGAACTCAACCATGCAAGTGACGAAGTCCGAGAATGGCTCCATGGGATCCTGCAAAATCGTAGTGAGGTTACCGCTCACCTCGCCCTTATTTGGTAAGGCCTTCCATGCCTTAATACCAATCTTATTAATCTGTTCATAAACTTGAACTGGGTAGCCTGTTTGTTGATTAGCAAATCAACCCTGGCCGAGCAGTATGTCTCTATCCCAAGCAGGATTTCTGGCGGCCTGATTAGCTACAACCTCTTCAGTGGCAAACTCAATCAGAAAGGCCTTCCAGTCTAGATACCATCCTGGGCTCAATCAAGCATGCTCGCTCAAGCCCACTTCAATCACTGGGTGTCATGCAGTGCCTGTTCAAAGCCTCCACCTGGGCTACAGTGAATGAGGCCGTGATCCCGTAAGTCCGTACTGACTCAGCCAGAGATTTTATCACTTTGAAATCTAAGGGGTCCTCGTATGGATTTTCTTGTGGATCTTGAAACACTGGGTAAGCTAAGAGTAACTCTGTTCTGACTGCCTTCCATGCCCCCGGGCTGAAAGCACTCCCTAAACCACCATTCCCACCTTCCGTATAGGGAGGGGGAGACAAAGGCACGGTTTGACATGCTGGGGATCTTCAGCATTCCTCTCTATCTGGATCCTCCTTTTCTTTCCTTTTTTTCTTTTTTCTTATTTTTCTTCTTTTTATCTGTTCTATGAGTGACAGCAGCTCTTCCTCCAAGTCTGTAGACTCAGGAGTTTCTATATCAGCAAGGTTGGGGCAAAACTCTCCCCTTTTACTCCAACCTTCACTGCCTGCCTCTGACCTCTCCTCCTGTAACATTTCTAAGGCAGCCTGGCCACTTTCCACTGCCTCACCTTAGCGCTGATCTTCAAGATCGCCTCCTATCAGCTTCAGGTGGCCTCAGCAAATGGAACCACACCCGCCCAGAACCAATCCACAGGTCTTGATCCTCCATGGAGACAAAAGCAGAAACTCCTTTCCCAAGTAACATATTCTTATAAACAGATTTCAAAGTCAAGACATCTTCAAAATATAAGTATTGGTTTAACTTAGCAGCCTTAGCAATCAATTGTCTCTCTGCAATTAGCTCACCAAAAGTCAAAAAATTAAAAGTAAATGCAATAACCCTTATCCAGACTCTGTTTATCTACCATCTTTACATAGCTTTTTTTAATCTTTATTTCCTTCCCCGTTTAGGGGTTCTGAGAGTCTAAATCTGTTTTATTGAGAATCCTTAATCATTTTTCTAATGCAAAGAGCTTTTAAAAGTTTGTACCACTTTAATTACTGACTTCGCCCCTCTTGGCTGCTTTTCAATATGGCGAAGGAGCCCGTACCCAGGCTCAGGAAATGCAATAAAGCAGCTCCTTAAGAGCCAAAAAAAAATGGGTGCAAAGAGGAAGCACCCATGGTCAAAACTGTATTTCTTATCCTAAGCTTGTTTTACCTTCACTTTATATTTGCGGGTTCATGAATTTTTCTCCCGCTTTCTCTTTTTCTACAGAGTAGAGCAAAAATTCTTCCCCACATGTTACCTGAGGACTTACTGGTACACCCCCTGAAATGCAGAAATTTCTGAGCCTTCGTTGAGAGTAGAATCCCCCTCATGGGCACCATTTGTCCTGCAAGGAAGACACAACACCCAGGCTCTTCTTTCAGCAGTTTTATTCAGGAACCTTGATTAATTTTCTGACTTCTGACTTACTTACTTACGACAAGGACTGACTGACTTGCTACATCTTATCTCTCATTCTGCTCTCATTCTGACCAAGGGGAAACCCTCCTACAGCCTAAATAGCCTCTGGGCAGCCAAACCCAGTACACCACATAGGCACTACCGATAGGTCCAGGTACGCAGGAAGCAAGCCGGATCCTCAGCCTAGCCAATTACAGGATAGTTTGTCACTGAGAGCACTCACCATGTGGAAGGAGAAGGGCGGAAGCCAGCACCATCTTTAATGCGTGGCTGCACACAGCTCCCCACACATGCACTTGTTCAATGACCTTTCTCAAGCCATTATTAGGAACCTACATTACTGTGCAGATTGATGTCTATCCCACTTGTGGCAAAGAAGGCAGAGTATATTAAAAATTCAAGTATCAAACAAAATAATATGAACAAAAATCAGTGCTCTCAGGGATTTTCCATTTTAATGACACTACTTAATTCTCATAGTGTGTCTCACTCTCTTTACCTGTAAGACACTGGAGAACTGTATAGGCATCTTGGCCAATAGCTCAGTCTTATTACCAACTAGCTCTTACAACCTAAATTAACCAATTTCTGTTTATCTGCCTTCTGTCATGTGGTATTACCTCTCTTTCATCTCACACTTTCTGTTTCCTCTCTGTGTCTCTCTGGCTACTCCTCTGACTAACTATGAAGCATGTCAAAGGCTACCCAACAGAGCACAGAAAATACACAGGACTTGTTAAAAAATCATTGTCATTGCTCTATTATTAATAATAATCATTAATGATGTTACTATTTGTGCCATTGTAGGGTATGAGCAACCTTCTCTTCTTGTGGACCCAGCTATGGAGAACACTGTAAAAAAATGTCAATCTTTTATAAAGAGTCTTAGGAATTCTATTAAAATCACTCAGGAAAGTATCTTTTTACACCTAATAAAGGCACAGCAGAATTTACACAAAATTTGTGCCCCAAATTGACACTCCAATTTTCTCCACATGTTCCCTGGCTCCCTCACCACACACCCTAGGGAAGAATTCATTTTTCAGGCACTGACTAGCATCAACAGTTATATGATAGGCTTGTTTTCTCAGAGTCATCTAAGCTCTTAATAAATGGGCTTCTCTACATCCGCAGTTATGAACGGGTGAATTAGCACTTCCTCTGGAATTTTTACTCCCAGGATGACCTCATTAGTCTTGCATAGAGCCCAGGAAAACACTGAATAAAACAGACGAAGATCTTCAAGGGTAGACCATGTACTTTACCCATTTGTGATGGGAGTCCTTAGCACTGACTTTCACTGTATGTTTTAATACCACATGATAAGACATTCTAATGTTCTGAATGCAAACAGGCATAGTTTTGTCTTGTTTTCTTAAAATGACTTTTGAAAGCCTACAAGTTTGGTTTGCATACTTCTTTTCCATAATGAGTGTTCTAACCCATCTCCCTAAAGACTATTTGAAATCTCTTTTAATCTACAGATTAACACCTAGTGGGAAATTACATTCTTTCCCCCAATAAAAGGGACAAGCAAGACAAAGATCAATATGATGTGTGGCAGAATTTCTCAAAGAGCTAAGTTCAAAGAGAAGGCTGAAAACTTCAGGGAGAAAATATGCAAAGTATACAAGAAGAAAGCTGACAGATTACAAAGAGAAAAAAATGGATTAATAAAGTCTATGCCAGCACAGGAAATCAACCTCGACATATTTTATCTACGCCTCTTGACTCCCTTGTTTGAGTTGAATTTCAATGGCTTTGAACTTTTTGTCTTTGCAACTTCTAAAGCTGTTTCTTTCAGAAGTAGGAAGGGGGGTGGGAATGGAGTGGGATTGCAGGAGATTAATTGGATATTTCAATTCTTAGTATTCTTGAAATGTCTAGATTCTTCTCGTGAACGCTTGCTGCACTTGGGAAAGCACTCAGGAAGTTTGATAGAACTAGAGGCACCTCACTGGTGATCTCAGGTTCCCTCCTGAATTAGAAGCCCAGGTGTAGGTGGGAATGGGGGGAGGGAAGCTTTGGCTTTCAAACAGACCACAAAAACTCTCAAGCTGGCTAGACACCACAATTCCACCTTTGCTCAATGATCTGCCTCCTTGGCCAAAGCCTTTGCTCTCACTTTGATGTGAAAACTGAAATGAGGGGAAAGTCAGAATTCAAGCTAGAACTTGGATTTCTTGTATTGTGAATATGTTACATAAGATGTCAGTCACTGTTTCAACTATTCTTAGACAAAGGGGTCAGCATCATTAGGTGGTTTACAACACTGTGTCACCGTTCACCACCATCTATCTCCAGAACTGCCTGTCATCCCTACCAGATTCCATGTCGACTCAAACACAACTGTGTATATTCCCCCACATCTTCTGGAAGCCACCATCTACTTTCTGTCTCTATAAATGTGAACATTTCAAATAAAAAATAGAAAAGAACTCATACAATATTCATTCTTTTGTTTCAAGCTTACTCATTTGCCTTATCTTCAAGGTGTACATATGCTGTAACATGTGTCAAAATGTCACTCTTTTTCAGATGGAGTAATATTCTGAGTGTACATGACCATACCTATCTGTGTTTCACAACAGAAAATCTGAAAGTGTATCTGGGTTTATTTCCTGCCCTAGCATAGAGTTATTTATTTTTTCAATTTTGTCTTTTAATTTTTCTCTCATACACTTTGTACATTTTCCACCTGAAATTTTCAGTTTTAACTTTGAACTTGGTTTATTAAGAAATAAAACATATACACACTCACACACACAAGGAGAAAAGCCATTTCCATTTAAACCTGCCATTTACAGTATTCTAGTATGTACCCATCTACCTGATGTTTCTTTTTTTTTTTAACACAAATAAGATAATTTATAATATACATGTACTTCAACAGTAGCCTGGTTCATGTCAACATCTTGGTTGAAATTGGAAGTACAATACCTAAGATATAACAATTGGGAAAGAGTATTTAAGACAAAATGGAACAAATCAAACTCTTAGGAGCCTTGAATCTCAAAATCATCAATTTACTATAATACAAATAAGGAAACCTTAACGTTGAAATATAAAGATTACAATATTGACCAAAGAATTTCTTCTTTACTACACGAAATATGATCCAGCAGTAAAAAGCAAACCATTTTCTTTTTTTCCAGTAAAACAAATGGTATGGTTTGATAACAAAATAATTTTGAATATAGCCCAACTAATTTTACCTATTATCCATTCAGAAAGTTTTTATCATAATTTAGTTTTCTGGTTTTATCTTTACTAACAAAATATTTAACCCCTAAAGCAGCAGTCATTTATAGCAACTCTGGTACCAACATCAAAGGGGGCAAAACTGGTTTAAAAAATGGTGCAAAAGCCATTCTGGATTGTAGGACAGCACATCACAGAAAGAATATGAATACAAGTTTGTAATTTTTATATATACATACTCCAAGGAGTCTGTCAGTACCCAAAGTATTTTTATTGCTGTACTAGCAATGGATTTTTTTTGGGATATATTCTCAAGGGCCACATAAAAATAGATTCAAGGAACAGATTAAATTGAAGTCCTAGATTAAATGTTTGGTTTAAAGAACTTTCTACAACAAATTTCATGTTTATGTATGAAAAGTTATAACCTTATATGAAAATGTCATGAAGTATTTTTCTAGACTATACTAAATGTATTCCCCAAGAGGGAAAAATTAAAATATCTAAAATATATTAGATTAAGATTACAAGACCATCATAGATCTTTTGAACATGCATCTGTTTACAGAATTAACCATGTACAGAATGTGTTTTTCATTATAGATCATAAAGAAATGATTGGTGACAACTATCCTTTACACCACATTATCAACTCACTTTAACTACAAGTGTGTCCTTGGTATGTGATTAAAACAATTTTATTCATTCCTCATCAAATCATACATAGATTTACTTAGAAGATGAAGGTGCAGAAATATAAATATGTTACATGTATATTTTTCTTTCAGACAATATCCCAAACATGTCATAGTAGCCTGAAATTATAAAATACCTAATTGGGATTTAGTTATCTATTCAGACTGCTTGAATGTAAATCAAGTTCCCAAATTAGCACTGATGTTTCTTTTTAACTGGTGTCCTGTATTTTATTGGACAGACCTAACGGTCATAGTTAGCAAACCACAAGTAAGAATATTCCTATTTAGAACTCTGTGTTACAAGAGGTTTTTGCCTTTGCACCGTATCTAATTCAAGACTGACTTATAGCAAGCAAAGGACAGTAAAGCACAGGGCCCTCTAGCTCAGGGACTTTGCCTGCTGCATCACATCCTCTCCTAATCCTGCAGCCATCATTTCATCTTCTAGATATAGAAGTTAGGGCTCTCAGAGTTCTCAGCCTCATATCAGTAGACTTAGGCAAAGGCTGAGCTGGTCAAAATGAAATGCTTTAAAAAGGAATGTCTAAGAATTAGTGAGATATGGTCTTGGTTCATTTCTCTTTTTGGCTTGTCTGTTCTGTCCTCTGGAACATTCTCTAGGGAGAGGGAGAAGAAAACATTGATCCTTTCTTATTTTCTGTCGTACAATATCTACTGTCTAGAGTAGAATTTTCTCTAAAATGCATGGGTAGTAATTTGCCAGATAGCTAGAAGACAAATAAGGGATTAACTCCCCTGGTTGAACCATTCAAAGGGGTTGCTGATTTATCAATTATGTTCAAATGAGCCAAGCAAAAGATCCCAAACTTCTGGTGAAATCTGAGTTTAACAGACTGCTCTCTCCAGTGTGTAAACAGAACTCTGTGTGTACTCAAATGTTCAACACACAGGCTGCTGCCTTCTCACGACTTCCCTCTCCACCACCCTAGGAAGGCAAGACTAGGGAGCTTATGAACCCTGCCAAATCTCCAGCAACTAAAGCAGTGTCTGGCGTACAGTGGCCTCTTGATTAATGGAGATGGGATTTCTCCTGGCAGATGGAGAAGTGGAAATGGAGCCCTCTTCCCTCTCTTGGATCAGCATCCTACTCTACTCATCAACATTTACACACAGTCACCCTCCCTTAATCATCATCCATGTGACTTCAGGAAAATGGAAGAACATTATTTTCAGGGGAGAAAAACAAGTTGAGAACCCAGTTATTAAAACCCAGCCAATAACACTGTGGATCAGGTGATATTATTTATTAATAACAAAGCTTTCCAGTTCTTTCTTTGGAACGAAAGCTCACTCCACTTGGTTCCTTCGATTCCATCTCGCACTGGGCAAACTTTTACAACAATGGGCATCTATAGACTACCATGGGCTTAGTTTCTATCTTAGTTGGGGTTTCTATTGCTGTGAAGAGACACCATGACTATGTCAAGACAACCTTTATAAAGGAAAAACATTTCATTAGGGTGGCTTAAAGACATTTAGTCTATCATCATCATGGTGCAAAATGGTGGCATACAGACAGACATGGTGTTGAAGAAATAGCCAACTGTCCTATATCTTGGTTTGCAGACAACACAAAGTGATAATGGGCAGTACCTTAAGCTTATATGGGACTTCAAAGGCCACCTCCACAGTGACGTACTTCTTCCATGAGACCACACCTACTCCAACAAGGCCACACCTCCTAATAGTGCCACTCCCTTTGGGGACCATTTTCTTTCAAACCACCACAGTTTCCTTTTTCCAGACTCTAGCTTACAACTTCCCTACATAAAGGAAACATAGATTCTTACCTTCTGATAGAGGAGGGCATCACTGCTTTGTCCTAAAATTAAGATAAAAGAATACTATCTTACTTGGCAAATGCTTTGCTTGGTCACTAGCCCTCTAGCCTGGGATTGACTCTCCACTGACCTGTATACAGCAAGTGAGCTCAGCTATCTTATTGTCCTTTTCCCTGGCCCAAACATTAGAATTTGATCTTCTCCTTCATATGTTAATGCACTTCACCATCAAGATAATGCATTTTATTATAAAAAAAATCTTCCTTCAATCTATATTAAAATGCATAATCTTCCTTCTAAAATAATTGACCTAATTTCTGAAATACTTATAGATTGCACTTACCAGTTTCCATTTCCCTCCAGTCGACCCCACTCTTCCCTGCTCTTTTCAGAAGCATCTGAATACATTCCCACTTTCCCATGAGTTATCATACATCTCTCAGCTGCTGCAGAAAAGAAGATCAAAGAAAAAATTTCTGAAACCCACAGGTGCTAGTGATTATGGCAAAGTCCTAGAACACATGGCCAGATGGCTGTGGCAAAGGAAAAGAGACTATTTCTAAGACTAGACAAGATGGGGTTCAATCTAGGGTCTGTGTCTGCCTTGCTGAATAAACTTGCAACAGAGAAACCCAAAGTCTCAGCACTTCCCTGTACTCATATGCAAATGAAGACAGCCATGTTTTGCTCATATAAGTTAGATGAGACAATGGAAATAAAATTATCCTTATTTTTGCAAAAACTATACAAATACATAGATTGCTACTGTTCTTCAATCTGGACATTTGCACAATAAAATGATTGTTCCATATTTGCCCAGTATTGCCAAGCAATCCTTGGTCTCTTTGGTTTGTTAACTTTTGACAAGCACACTGGAAGGAAGGTGTGGACAATGAAAAACACAGACTTCAATAGCAGACCAACATCATCACCATCATGCTGCATGGTGTCATTTCATAGTTCCTTTCTGCCTACCCACTCTGACAATCTTCTTCAGGTTCCATTACAGAATGATCCCTCATTTGTCTGCTTGTATTAGAGAAGATCATCTCTGCCACCTGTAATTATTGAAACCGGATGAAACCCAACCACTATCTACTCTTTAAATGTGAGGGACTCAAGGAAAGGCTCAGCAGTTACAAGCACTTGTTGATTTAGAGGAACTGGGTTCAGTTCTCAAAACTCACATGGTGGCTAACAGATGTCTGTAACTCTAGTTCCGAAGAGTCTGACACCCTTCTGTTTGACTCCTCGGGTATCAGGTATGCACATGGTACTTATATATCCAGGAAGGCAAATAGTCATACACATCAAAAGTAAATAAATCCTCAAAGTAAGAAGAAGAAAGCACATCAAAGTTAGGCAGATGGTTCAGGGGTAAAGCAGACTGGGGAAGGATGGCCTAAGTTAAGGCATCCAGACCCCAGGGAAGAGCTGGGCATAGAAGAGTTCATTTAGAACTACAAAATGGTGGGGAAAGAGCCAGATGAATCCTCAGAGCTTGCTGGCCAATATTTAGCCTATTGTTCATTCCAGGTTCAATGATAGTTCTTGTCCAAATCAATAAGGTGGAGAGTGATAAAGGAGAACACCTAGTGTCAACTGGGCTCCACATACATCTTCAGACAAACACACACATTCACACACCCACACATATGTATACACACAACACGCATGAAAGAATAAAGAGTGTTTCCAGCAGATATAATCACACAGGGAAATGAAGGGCTAGACTCGAAAAGAAAATCTTCCTGTCATGTTTCCCTTGATTTGTTTTACTGTGACATAGAGCAACATCATCTAAAACAATAGTGAGTACTCATTGCCACAAGATGAGCATCCCTAACCCAAATACACGAAAGCCAAGATGCCCCAAAGCTGGAAACTTTGAAACAGTCATGATGTTGCAAGCGGAAAATTCCATACCTGACCTCACGTGATATGCCACACACTGCTGAAAGCAAAACTGTGGAATAGGAGCTGGAGAGATGGCTCTGTGGGTAAGAGGGCCCACTGTACAAGCATGGAACCTGAGTTCGATTACCAGGTGCCTATGGAAAAATCTAAGAATGTTCCCATTCATAACTTCAACATCTATGCTGTGAACTGGAGTAGCTGGAGACAGTGGTATAGCTAGATCCTGCTAGCCAGCCAGTTTAGCCAAATAGTGAGCTTTGGATTTCAGTAAGGGACCCTGTTTTGAGTATATAAAATTGAGAATAATGAGGCAAGATATATGACATTCTTCTCCTTAGGTTTCTTCATGTAACAGAAGCACTCCTGTTAACACACACATAATGTGTTATATAAAATTGCTTTCAAAATACATTTACACAGGGTCAATGACATGTAGGAACTAGAGAGATGACTCAGTGGTTAAGAGCACTGACCTCTCTTCCAGATACTCAGGTTTAATTCCCAGCACCCACATAGTGGGTTACAACTGTCTGTAATTCCAGTTCAAAAGGGACCTAAACCCTATGGCAAAACACCAATGCACATAAAAAATTTTTAAAAAATAAAGGGAATATACCCAAAAGAAAAAAGGTAGATGACACATAATAAATTTAATGTCTAGATGTGGATTTCATCCCAAATTATCTCATTATACATATGCAAATATTCTCCAATCCAAAATACTTCTGGTCTTAATCATTTTAGGACACTCTGCCTATACTTCTTTTAAGTGTTGTGAACCAGTCAGAGTTCATCAGAGAAACAGAATCAAATAAATAAATAAATGGAGGGAAGTGAGGACAAAGAGACAGCCAAACACTTATTGTAAAAGTCTAGCACATATAATTTAGGGCAAATGAGTTGATAGGTTTTTTGGTCAGGCCTGTGAGCTAGAAGCTGGAGCAAGACATCTATAGTAACACCTTAAAATTCCTTTTTCTACTGGGCAGATTTGTTTCTGCACTTAAGGCCTTTAGCTAATGGAGTGGAGGATGCCCACAAGGTGCACAGGCTTGCTTATCTCACATAAACGTTGATGATTCTGTCTATAAAATACCTTCTCAGCATCTAGATAGGGGCTTGGTAAAATAAGTGATACCATAGCCTTTGACATACTGATGTATAGAGACTATCACATTCTGTATGTAAAATCTTCATAGACCTATCAATGTGGAAGTCGAGGTTCTTGCTCTTGTGAAGGGCACTAAAGTTATTGCTTTCACTATTTCTTCCCAGTATGTTATGTAAAGACAATATCTCTTGTTAAAATAATAAAACTACACATGAAAAAAAATCCTAGAAAAAAGTTCTGGGAGAAAGCCTGGATAAGGAGAGTTTCCTTATTTTCTAAATGGAATATCACTAGGGGTGGACAGAAGTTATATTAATTGGCTTTCATCACAATAACAAAATACTTGAGATGACTAATTTAGAACATAAAATGTCTCTTTTGGCTCAGGGCCTTGGATGTTCATTACAGGATGCAATAGCTCGGTTCTTTTGGAATTGTAGCAAGAAAGGATGCTATGGAGAGAGGTATGCAAGAGCAAAGTAGAAACTCATCTTGTGACCTGGGAAGCAAGAGAGAAATTTAAAAATAAAAACAAGGACCCACAGTTTCTGTTGAGGATATGCCTCCAAAGATCTCATTGAAAGGAAGTTTAAGAGACAGCCACATTGGTGAGATTGAAACACTTTCTACCAGGCCTTCAAGCAAGAACCCACCCTGGTTTCATTCTTGGTAGACTCAGCATAGAATCCAGCAGGCTCCCACTCCATACTCCATCCTGCATTCAATTCTGACCTGCACAGCTCTTAACTCATGACTTGGACCCTCTCTACCCACATACATACATACTCTCTACATACATCCTAGATTCCACTCTTAAAGGTTCCATCACCACCAAGATCTCCACCCTTGGACTTTAACATGGGGCTTAAATTAGAGCAGCCTATTTCCTTGCAATGCACATGTTTGGTTTTAGTACAGAAAACAATCCCTTGGCCAGCAATACTGGCATTATCTGGGGTTTTAGTGGAAAAGCAAGGCCCCAGATTCCACCTACAACTGCTAAATTGGAGTCATCCAAGCAGGAACCTCCTCTACATTTATTTTCTAAATTTGTAAAACAAATTATCATAAACACACAAACCAAATCAAGTCATGAGCTCACAGCTCTGCAGGTCAGAACTGGAGGCAGGATGGGTTGGGAATCGTTTATATAAGAACCAGAGTGGGGTTCTTGTTTGAAAACCTGGTAGAAGAGCTGTTTCTAGCTCACCAATATGTCTGTCTGTTGAGCTTCTTCTCATTGACCTTGTGGAAATGAGATCTTTCCTCAGCAGTGGTGAGAAGGCTTGCTCTTTCCTCCCAGAGGCTGCCCACATTCCCCCTCAAGATGCTGCCTCCATTCTCAAAATCACAATGCATCTTTAACAAACTACTTTACAGCTTCAACTACTCTCAGTCTCCATTGCATACTGATAGCATTTGGAGGAAGCTCTCTGCTTCTAAGGACTTGTATGATGAGGTCATATCATAAACTTTTTTACCTTCAGAAGTTACCTTCAACAGGCTCCTGTGATTAAGGCTGGACACATTAGGGACTCCACAAGGTCATTGTATATGATAATTTACTCAGTGTTATGACATAATACATTAAAAGGGCAGTTTAAGGAAGGAAGGGTTTATTTTGGTTTATATGTTGAGTGTGCTTTCCATCAAGGCAGGGAAGTCGAGGCAGCAGGACCTTGAGGTGGCTCATCACTTTGCGTGTGTAGTCAGAAAGTAAGAAAGGAGGGATGCTGGTACCCACTTGCACCCTTTTTTCAGTCCAAGACTCCAGTCCATAGAATGGTGTTGCCTACATTTGAGGTGGATTGTGCCACCTTAAACAACTTAATCAAGAAATTATTTCACAGATGTGCTCAGGGGCTTGTTTCTGTAGTGATTCTTAATGCTATCAAGTTAACAGTCAAAATTAACCATCACTATCAGCTGTAATTCCCATGCACCAAACCAATGAAGCACACTTTACAGTGTCTACAATCATTGGTTTGTACATAGTCAGCTCTGGAAACATGTGACATAAGCACTAAATTTGGCTAACATAGTTTATTTATATTGCACTTCTGTATGTCTTGTCTCATTAAATTGTCCAAATTGCTTAGTCGTGGTAGGGGATGCATTTATCTGAGCATAGAGAAACTGCGGCTCATAGAGTCTGTTAGCTGCCCAAGAGGTTAGACAAAAAAAATGCATAAACATACACACACACACACACACACACACACAGAGAGAGAGAGAGAGAGAGAGAGAGAGAGAGAGAGAGAGAGAGAGAGAGAGGTTTGAACCCCAACTTCTGATTAAAAGCAAACATACTTCCCCTTCTCGTCAAATGTCATATCTAAATATTTTTGAGAGACCAGTCTTGGTAGGTCATTTGAAAAGCAATCCTGTCACTAAGTTTTACTGAAGTGGAGGAGGCTAACAGAATGATTCCTTAATTTGTTCAGCAATTATTCAAAAAAAGGACATGTTGCTACTCTGGGACAGGCAGTTCTAAGGATGACCTGGGGAAAGGAGACACCAGATACCTGTAAACCATTATGGAGAAACAATCTTAAATTCTCTCTCATAGCCCTGGGTTCTGCTGTCAATCACTGAGCAAAAGCCAAGAAAGCAGGTGGCCACTGAGTGAGCCAAGAAGACATGGCCTGGAGGAACTCCATGCTGCCAACTTTTTGCAGGGTCCCACCTCATGCCTGGAGGCCTGTTGGGTTTGGTAATGGTGTGACCCCATCCAAGCCACAGGGATTAAACACTGAGCCACATCTGTGTCTCTGGGGAGCCACTTTCTCTAGGACATTTTAACAGCTCAAGTGGAAAACTCTTGGGGACCCAGTTCTTGAAACCTGGCAAGACAAATCATCAGTTTAAGTGATGCCACCTACATACTTTGTCTCATCTGGAAAGCTTTTCAGGCCTTTATTTTTTAAGAAGTCTGAGTGAGCAGCTGGACACCAGATGCCAGTCTTCACTCTCTGAATTATGTTGGCAGTTTAGCCTGGGGTAATTTAGTGACCAATCCTCCCTGAAGTTGGTACTCTGCAACTTCCAGGCTGAATTGCTATGTAGCATTTAAATTTAGGACAATGGAAGCCTTAAAGAAGAGATGGTAATGGTGAGCCCAGAAAATTGTCTTAGAAACAAACTGATCACAGCCAACAAAACTCATAATTTTTCACTTAAAGCACTGTTTCTAGAGTAAATAAATTAAAATAAGTATATAAAATAAGAGCATTTTATAAGTAATAATTTAAAACAACTACCAAATTGCAGTCCATTTCAAGACTTTTAACACTTATCAGAAACATATTTGTGTGCAATGAACTGAACTCATCCCAGCTGATGTTTCAAAATCAATTAAATCTTGATATTTGCCAAATAATGCTGCATTGACTGTTTCATACGTAAGCTGAAGGAGCGAGTCCAAATTCTCAAATAATTACAGAAATTATTTTGAGAACGTATTCACTTGAAATCAACTTTCTTTCATGTGTAACAAAAAAGAAACCTTGTCACATGTACAGTTTAGTGCTGTTAACAACTGTCGAGCACTGTTACCCTGGCAACAATCAAGATATAAAATGTTCCAACGACTCCACACTTCCCCTTGAGGTTCCCAGCTTCCAGCCTCTCCTCTACCCCAAGTCCAGTCAACCCACTATGTCTGATCGATGAGTCTTTTCTTTCCTAGAATTTTCTGTCACTGAGTCATTCCAGCACATTCTCGTTTGTATCTGACTTCTTAGTGTTTTCATTTATCTGTGTAACAGATGGAAAGTATCAGATTTTATTCTGAATCATATTAACTATAGAGATTTGACACAATTTGTTTATTCATTCACTCATTACTGAAAATTTGGGATGTTGACCCTGTTCTAGCTGAATAGATAAAACATAGGTAGATGTACTATAATAAGTTGTAGATTAATATATTTATTTACATTTTTAAATCATTAACTAGGCTGCTCTTAATAACTTTATTTAGCTTCTTATAGACATTCTTTCAATTGTTTGGAGGAATGTTATGATTTGGATATGAAGTACTACTTCCTATGAGGGCACTAATCCTACAAGAGGGTTCATCCTTGTAATCTCTTCTAAACCTAGCTATTTCATCAATATTCTATATCTAAATTCTATACCATTGAGAATTAAGGCTTCAACAATCAGAGCTTGAGAGAAAATATAATTTAGTCAATATTAGCCTCATAATAGCAAATTGCATTATATTTTATAAGTTAGTGTATGAATACTCTTCTGAACAATAATAAACCAAGGTGTTACATAAAACTGCTTAATCTTTTTTGAGAAGCAGCCACTGTTAAATTTCTGTCATATCTAACACCATCAGCCTGGGGACAAAACTCTTACATAGACTTATAGACACACAATCCACATTCTTCCCATAGCTGTATGTGGTGTTTATCCTCTCTGTGGCCTCACGAAACTTTCCAGAAAGCTACATTTCTCATCAGAGTTTGCAGTTGAATTTATACCGACAAGTTCCAAAAAATTACCCAAGAAGGCTGACCCACATTCAAGCTTCCATTGCTGCAAATTTGATGACATTCAAAATTATACACCACCATATACCTCATGACTTTGAACTGTTAGTTTTCTTCCAAATGCAGTCTAGTGTTTTGATTTGAAGAATCATGCTTATACCACAAGATATGATGTAAACTCAAAGAACCATTGTTATCAATTAAAATATATTACATCAAGTTTTGGCTTATTCTAAAATAGATTTGAACATTTATCCTCTCGCAGGTTTGTATAACCTTATGTCTTGGTCATTCATGAAGTAAAAGATTCACACTTCATAACCAGGAGTAATTTTGTTCGAGAAGGCAAAATAACAGTTGAGCCAAAGATCATGTCCATCCCTAAAACTAAGTCCAAGAAAAAATGTTTTCTTGACTTTCTTCCCATTTCCCTCTCACTTTGGAAATAGGCTTCCATCAGAATTCAGTCATTTCATTTTCTCATCATCTATTTCTTCCCTCATCAGTATTCATAACCAGCTAGCATCCTGTCTGTAACATCATATCTGGTAGCACTTAACAATTGTTTGAAAATGCATAAAACAGGCACTCATACCTATAATTTTTTCCCAAAATTCCATCAAATTTTTGCAGCATAACCTTTCTTTGTTTTGGTTCACATAATAAATAAACCCCAGATATTATGTGAGGCATCATGGATATCAGAAAGATACAAGAAAGTTTAAAACATGGCCCTAGTTCTTGAAAAACTCTTTCATACAGGAAAACAATAAGGACATAAAGAGAGCTATGGCATGAAGCAGAAAGTGTAAGTACCCTCTGAGTCAGATAGATGACCATAGCTTGAAAGAATTGAGTGTCATTTTTAGCAATTGCTTATTCTAACAAGAGAGCCATGCAAGAAAGAGTTAGTATCTAAGTATGAAATAAAGTCAAGCTTTTATTAATAGCTGAGACAGTGTCCACTAATACCACCTTTGTGCTGGGGAGTAGAGCAGCGCTGAAGATGGTGTCAAGGCCAAGAACCTTTGTTTTGACTTAGAAGAAAGTATTGTCTACCCCTATTGCCCATTCCAAACTGTGTAAGAACACAAAGACTAGTTTCTTGATAAACTAGGAGTACCAAAGCCCTAGAACATAATGAAAGAATGATGGGATCATCTTCTGTAAATATGGCTTTTTTGTACTTACAAGCAAACAGAAAGCTAAAAGCCAATCTCATCTACAATGAAATGACAAGAAGACTGCTTCATCCCCACTAAGATACAAAGTTTCCTGATACCCATGGAGAAAGAGAATTCATTCAGAGGAGCTATGGATCCTCCACTGTGTTCCACTCACAATTCTTCTTAGTTTGAGGTTGACTGGCAAGGATGAGAGAATAATGCAAAGAAAAGGCAGTAGCATAGTTTTCTTTCAATGGGCTGAAAATGAGCTGTGAGAAGAGGGACCTATCTGCCTTCCCTTTTCCTTGAATGGATTTTTCATAGTCTTTGCATCTTGAAGAGCTTCTCAGAGCATGCATTCTGTCAAACAAGTGTAAAATAAATTTTACCTATTGGTAGACTGAACACATCTCTCCTGCATCTGTATCCTATGGTCTGAATGTGCCCCCCTATAAACTATGTGCTGGAAACTTTCTCCTCCACGTGTGAGAATGCTAAAGGTGATGGATCCTTTAAGAGGTGGAGTCAAGTGGAAGACAGCTTGCTATCTGACTGAGGATATCACCATCTGGGGAGAGGTAGATGGTAGTTCCCATGAGATCCCAGTTAAGTCTCACCAGAATGAGTTATTAGAGCCTTATAGTGAGCGTATTCCTCCTAACTGATTCCTTTTTCATTTGCCCATTCACTTTTGATTCTCTACCATGCTGTGGCAAGGAAAGGATACCAATATTGTGATAAATGAGTCATCTAGTCACTAGAAACACAAACCAGATGAATCTACATATAGAGTGCCCAAGCTTATTCACTACTTTAGAGCAACAAAAGATAGACTTATAAACTATGGCTTTGGGAGACTTTTCACAACGATTCTGGGAATGAGACTGACCTGAATCAATCAGTCATCAGCAAGTTACATACACAGTCGTGAAGAGACATTTGCTTGTTTCTACTTTGAAATCCACTTAGACATTTATAATTGCCTGAGGGGATATGCAATTATCTGATGGAGGAGCCAGAGGGGCAGAGCCAGTTGCCACAACCAATGACACTGTAAATTTAGTCCCAGCCAGAAAGCTACTGGGTATAAGTCGGACTCAGCAAATTTCAGAAGAACTGCCTAAGCTGTGATGGACAGGATGAGCAAATAATTTGTGGATAGCATTTTCCATGGCTAAGGTTCTTGAAGAAGTTAATGTTGGGAATAGCTAATTGATGTACTGACCTTGAAGATTCCCATATTTATTTTTACCATATGTAGCTTATCATGGAACATTTCAAAGCTTAGCTTCACAGATCATACCCCAGGGAAACACTAGGATAATAAATATTATAATAATTCAAGTCCCCCAAGGACACTGGCTTTAGATAAAACAAAGAAAGGACATTCAAGAATTGATGATGGAGTGTTTTGAAACAGAGGTAATAAAACCAATAGTGTGTGTTTAAATTCCTTAGCACTTGGGAGAACTGTGCTATTAATGACTTATCAGTGTCACTCTGGGAGAGTGGGTTTAAGGGAAGATAGTTTAGCTTGAAATATTAAACCCATGAATTGCACTATTTCTAGGAAGTGAGAGTTAATAGACACCAGAAAAGAATTGTACTACACAGAGGGTGGAATGGTTCTGTCTATTCTAAACAGTGAATAACTAGAGAATATGATTCTGCATAAGAATGCCTCAGAGTGATGCATAGACCACATACCAGGAGGCCAGGAATGAGAGAGTGCTTTCTCAAGGCTGAGAGCAGAATTGAACTGTAATTCACATGTTGATTTTTTTTTTTTGGTCATCTTTCCATACTCCTCAAGAGACATTTAGCCATTAATTGGAAATTGACTTACTGGAGGTCAGCCAACCAAACTGGCAGCCTAAATGAAAGCATGTGTCATGAAGAGCAGATACAAAAGCCAGACTCATTAGATTTGGGGAAAGATGTAGTTGATGGGGAGAGAAGGCGAGGAGTTACTTTTCTGTATTTGAAAGCTGTTTATATGTGGGAAAGAAGACAGGCATAATTGATTTAGCTCAGAGAAATGTACTGATGCTTTGTGACATTGTGACCCCTTTCCCTGAGAAAAGTTAAATAGAAATAGTATGGACACCTGTCAAGACTCTGTGATGACCTGGAGTAGAGTGAAGGGATTAATTATTAGATTATCCTCAAGCTTTCTTCCAAATATGTAGTCTTACAGCCTAAAAATCATTGTTTTCTACTCTTGCTCTATAGTTCTGATTCTATAATAAGCTGACCTATTACCCTTAGTCACCAAGACAGTGAAAAATTGTCTTTATAATAGTCCTCCTCAACAGTCAGAATTCCATTGCTGTGACAAAATATTTACAGAAGCTTCCATTTAAACACAAAGTCAATAAACTTATAGAAAATATTAGGTTGATACCGAACCATATCCAGAGCAAACTCAGAGGTAGGGGAAGGAAAGATCCTGAGCAGTCCACAAAGAGAATCTCTCTTCAGGGGCTGGGGTCACACCCAGGGTCCTGATTTCAGACTTTTGCTAGCAGGCTAGCCCTAGGCTAAAACTAGGAGGGTCCTTCCCCAGCAATCCCTAGCAGAAGGGACCTAACACAACCGAATCCTGCCTGCAGGGCTAATTGCCTCATCATAGACGGACAGATGGCTTTGAAACACAGACCCGTATGCGGAGCAGAGTTAGAGATAATGCAGACCCCATGTTTAGAGCAGACAGGAGACACACAAGCCCCCTAGCCACAACTGACTAAGAGCTGACTAAGTGTGAACCACTGAAGCCAAGGGCAGGTGCCAATGCAAAAATACATATAATAATATAAAGAACAACAAGACAACACCAAAAGAAACTGGTGGTTCTACAACACCAAGACCTGAACAGAGCAATGAAGAGGAAACAGAAGGAAACAACCTCAAAACACCTTTATAGAGATTATAGAAGCCTTAAAAGAGGGTATAAAATATTCCCTTAAATAGTAGAAGAAAATACAAACAAAACATTGGAAGAGATGAACAAATCCTTGAAGCAAAACAAAGAAAAGAAAAATTTAAAAAGAAACATTCCAGGAACTAAAAATTGAAATAGAAGCAATAAAAAAGGTAAAAAGTGAGGCAAAGGTGGAATAGAAAATCTGAAGAAAAGGGCTAGAACTACAGATACAAGCATAACCAACAGAATCCAAGAAATGGAAGAGAGAATCTCTGGAGTGGAAGACTCAATAGTAGAAATACATACATCAGTCAAAGAAAGCACTAAAACCAAAAAAGCCATAACACAAAATGTTCAGGAAATTTGGAACACTATGAAAAGACCTAACCTGAGAAGAATAGGAATAGAAGAGGAAGAAGAAGAAGGAGAAGGAGGAGAAGGAGAAGAAGGAGGAGGAGGAGGAGGAGGAGGAGAAGGAGGAGAAGAAGAATTATTCCAGCTCAAAGACACAGATAATGTATTCAAAAAATCACAGAAGAAAATTTTCCCAACCAAAATAAGAAAATGCCTATAAAGTTACAAGAAACTTATACAATAGCAAGCAAACTAGAACTCCCAAAAAATTCTGCCTGCCACATAATAATCAAGACACAAAAAATACAGAACAAAGAAAAGATTTTAAAGCTGCAAAAGAAAAGGGCCAACTTGTCTATAAAGGCATACCCATCAGAACAACTCCTGACTATTCAATGAAAACAAGAAGGTCCTGGTCAAAAGTTATGCAGACACTAAAAGAACATGGCTGCCAACCCAGACTACTATACCTAGCAAAGCTATCAATCACCATAGCTGGAGTAAACAAGATATTTCATGACAAAGTCAGACTGAAACAATACTCATCTACCAATCCAGCCCTCCAGAAAGTATTAGAGGGAAAACTCCAACCTAATGATCCCAGATATACCCATAAAACCACATACAATCAATAATCTCACAGAAGAAAAGCCCAGAGAAAGAAAATACATAGAAGCTACCAACAAAAATAGCAGGAAACCTCGATCAGTTGTCACTAATGTCCCTTAATATCAATGGACTAAATTCACCTATGAAAAGACACACCCTAACATGATGGATACAAAAGCAGAAACCATTCTTCTGCTGCATACAAGTAACATACCTCAACCCCAAAGACAGACACAAGCTCAGATTAAAGGATTGAGAAAAGATTTTCCAATCAAATGGCCCCAAGAAACAAGCTGGTGTTGCCATCCAAATATCTAACAAAGTATACTTCAAACAAAATTCAATTAAAAGAGATAAGGATGCACATTACTTATTCATCTCAGGAAAAAATGTTCAAGATGAGATTTCAATCCTGAATATTTATGCCCCTAATATAAGGGCACTTATCTATGTAAAAGAAACAATACTAAAGCTCAAATTCCACATCAATTATCACACCCTAATAGTGGGAGACTTGAATACCCTACTTTCACCTTTGGATAGGTCAACAAGACAGAGACTCAACAGAGAAATATGGGGTCTAACAGATGCAAATGGATTTAATAGATATTTATAGAAGCTTCCACCCAAATGCAAAGGAATATACATATTCCTCAGCACCACATGGAATTTTCTCTAAAATTGACCACATAATTGGTCATAAAGTAAATATCAATAGATAGAAAAAAATGAAAATAATCCCTTGTATCATATCAGACCACCATGGCCTAAAGTTGGAGTTCAACAACATCAAAAATCACAGAAAGCCTACCAACTCATGGAACCTAAACATCACACAACTGAACCACCTCTTGGTCAAGGAAGAAATTAAGAAAGAAATCAGACTTCCTAGAATTTAACAGAAAAGAATCCACAACATATCCAAACTTATGGGACACAATGAAAGCAGTTTTAAGAGGAAAATTCAAGGCAATAAATGCCTATATGAAAAACCTAGAGAAATCCCACACTAGAGAACTAATAGCACAACTAAAAACCTTAGAACAATTAGAAGCAAACTCACATAGAGTAGACAGCAGGAGATAATCAAACTTAGAGCTGAAATCAATAAAGTTGAAACAAAAAGAAAAAAGCAACCAGTATACAAAGAATCAATGAATCAAAGAGTTGGTTCTTTGAGAAAGTCAACAAGATAGATAAACCCTTATCCAAACTAACCAAAAAGCAGAGAGAGTATCCAAATCAACAAACAGACACCCAGGAAATTCAGAGAATTATCAGGTCATACTTTGATAATCTACACTCCACAAAAATGAAAAATCTAGAAGAAATGGACAGCTTTCTGTACAGGTAACACTTACCAAAATTAAATCAAGATCAAATTAAATACCTAAACAGACCTCTAACTCCAAAGGAAACTGAAGCTGTCATAAAAAAAAAAAAAAAAAAAAAAAAAAAAAAAAAAAAAAAAAAAAAAAAAAAAAAAACAAAAAAAAAAAAAAAAAAAAAAAAAAAAAAAAAACAAAAAAAAAAAAAAAAAAAACAAAAAAAAAAAAAAAAAAAAAAAA
>PVIH01015549.1:0-19293 GCA_004025045.1 Sigmodon hispidus | reverse complement strand
CCAAGCCACTCAAAGATGCAACAAAGAAAGAGAATTACAGACCAAGTTCCCTCATGAATATTGATGCAAAAATTCTCAACAAAATTCTGGCAAACTGTATACAACAATATATAAAAAAAAGTCACCCACCACAATCAAGTAGTCTTCATCCCAGAAATGCAGGAGTGGTTCAACATACGAAAAACTGTAAATGTCATCCATCATACAAACAAACTGAAGGAAAAAAAAAACACATGATTATATCCTTAGAAGCTGAAAAAGCCTTTGACAAAATCCAACACTCCTTTATGATAAAAGCCTTGGAGAGATCAGGAATATAGGCGAAATACCTAAATATAATAGAGGCAATTTACAAAAAGCCGACAACCAGCATCAAACTAAATGGAGAAATAGTCAAAGCAATCTCACTAAAATCAGGAATGACACAAGGCTGTACCCTCTCCCCTTATCTATTCAATATAGTTCTCAAAGTTTTAGCTAAAGCAACATGAGAGCACAAGGAGATTAAGGGGATATAAATTGGAAAAGAAGAAGTGAAACTATCTCTATTTGCAGATAACATGATTGTACATATAAGTGACCCACACAATTCTACCAGGGAACTCCTACAGCTGATAAACACCCTCAGCAAGGCAGCAGGATTCAAGATTAACTCAAAGAAATTAGTAGCCCTCCTATACACTAAAGATAAAAGAGCTGAAAAAGAAATAAGGGAAATATCACCCTTTATAATAGCTGCAAATAGCATTAAATACCTTGGAGTAACTATAACCAAAGAAGTAACAGATCTATAACTTTAAATTGCTGAAGAAAGAAATTGAGGAGGATAATAGAAAATGGAAAGATCTCCCATGTTCCTGGATAGGTAGAATCAACATAGTAAAAATGGCAATCCTACCAAAAGCAATCTACAGATTCAATGCAATTCCCATCAAAATCTCAACACAGTATTTTACAGACCTTGAAAGAACAATACTCAGTTTCATTTGGAATAACAGGAAAGTCAGGATTGCCAAAGCAATTTTTCTCAACAAAAGATCCTCAAAAAGCATCACTGTCTCTGACTTCAAGTTATACTATAGAGCTACAGTATTAAAAACAGGTTGGTACTGGCATAAAAACAGACTTTTGGATCAACTGAATCAAATTGAAGATCCTGCCATTACCAAAAAACCTATTAACAGCTGATCTTTGACAAAGAGACCCAAAATATTCAACAGAAAAAAGATAGCATTTTTAACAAATGGTGTTGATACAGCTGGATGGTAGTATGTAGAAAAATGCAAATAGATCCAACCCTATCACCCTATGCAAAGTTCAAATCCAAGTGGATCAAAGACCTCAACATAAACCCAGCCACTTTAAACTTGATAGAAAAGAAAGTGGAAAATACCCTCGAATGCATTGACACACGTGACCACTTCCTAGATATAACACCAGTTGCACAGACATTAAGAACAACAATCAATAAGTGGGACCTCCTGAAACTGAGAATTATCTGTAAAGCCAAGGACACAGTCAATAAGAGAAAATGATAGTCTACAGAATTGGAAAATATTTTCACCAACCCTACAAATGACAGAGGACTGATCTCTAAAATCTATAGAGAACTCAAGAAACTAGAGCCCAAAACCTTGAATAACCCAATCAAAAAATGAGGTTCAGAATTAAAAAGGGAATTCTCTGCAGAAGAATTACAAATGGCTGAAAGGAACTTGAAAAAGTGTTAGACATCTTTAGCCATCAGAGAAATGCAAATCAAAACAATTTTGAGATACTACCTTACACCTGTCACCATGGCTAAGATAAAATACACAGACGACAGCCTATGCTGGAGAGGTTGCAGAGCAAGGGGAACACTCCTCCTTTGTTGGTGGGAGTGTAAGCTTGTTCAGCCACTCTGGAATGCACTATGGCTGTTTCTCAGAAAACTGGGAATCAATCTCCCCAAGGATCCAGCAATACTAATTCTGGGTGTATACCCTAAAGATGCACAGTCACACTCCAAAGGCATTAGCTCAACTATTTTCATAGCAGCATTATGTGTAATAGCAAGAACCTGGAAACAACCTAGATGCACATCAACTGAAGAATGGATTAACAAACTCTGGTACATCTACACAATGGAGTACTACTGAGAAGTGAGAAAAAAATGATAGCCCAAAATTTGCAGACAAATGGAAGGATTTGGAGAATATTCTCTTGAGTAAGGTATCATAAACCCAGAAAGATAAGCAGGGCATTTACTTACTCATTAGTGGACTTTAATGTGCAAACCACAACCACTAAACAGCTTGGGATCTGAAGCATCTTGGAGCAACACCTTGAATCCCACTCCCTCCAGAGGAACACCTGACCCAGCCTTGATGTTGGGATGAGGAAAGTGGATTTGCCAGGAGTGAATGGTGAACTAAGCCACATTAGGACCTTGGGATCCTCTGCCCTTGTTGGGGAGGAGATGAGGTGATGGGGAGAAGAGAGAGTGACTGGGAGGAGTGGGAGGGGGAAGGGAGTTTGAACATGGATAAAAAATGAGACTTTATTCAAAAATAATTTAAAAAGATAGATTATTTTGAGTACCAGTTTTGGAAGCTTCCCTCTATGCTTGATTGGCACAATTTGGGGGAGGCCCTTGACAAGATAGGAGGTACATATGATACAGCAAAAGCCTTCACTTCATAGCTAAGAAGTTAAGTGAGAGAAGGGGATCTGGAGATAGTTCCCTAGTGGCAGAGCTGGGAGAACATGCCATCAAACCCCTAAAACTGTCACACAAGCCTCTACCTCATAAAGGTTCCACCATCAGCATATAGTACTATCTTGAGGACTAATGTAGCAAATGAGTCTTTCCTGCTCATTCCAAATTTAAACCATAGCACTCACCAAGATCAAAACCCATGAAGTCTGCAAACCCCAGAAATGACTGTGACCCCTTCAGTGTCCTCAGTGCTCAAGAACAGAGAGCATCATATCAGCATCTGTGTGTAGTCTGACATGGGGGAGAGGACACGCCTCCTGAACATCTTCACCTTGAGACCGACATTAGTTTTTCTCTACCAATCTAAACACAAATCATGTAGTTCAGCTCTGATTTCCAAACTTAAAGTCTTCCCAAGGGAAAGTGGTGCTTCCTGTCAAGATCTCTACCTTCTCCCAGCCTCACCAGAGATTTATGAGAAAACCCAGGTGAAGCCACTGAGTTTCAAGATATAACTTGAAACTTGGCTGGCTGCAGCATGCAAACTGAAGATAATCAAAGTAAACCATAATAGCTCAAAGCTAAATATGTGAAAAAATGTCTGAACATTATAATAACATTCAGAGAAGGGCAGGCATGCTTTCTGAGTGAAAATAACCTTCAGTGCTTTAGAAAAGCTTTCAGAAGAAACCAGAACTTAGCACAAATATCTACCCAGCACTCAGCTAAGGGGATGAATGGCCTTGGAAGGTTCTATTCACTTGCCCTAGGGAAAACTTCTGAGCATCATGCAAAAATGTGGATGGACTGGCCAAACCAGATACTCTAGGTGCACATCCCTAGCTCTGTGACCATGAGGTAGTCACTTAGCCTCTCTGTGCTTCAAGTTCTCCAACCATAGAAGGATTATATCAGGATTGGCCTTGCTGAACTGTTGAGAAAATACATTGAATTAGTGAAATTAAGATAGACATATAGGTGATTGACATAATAAATTATTAAACATAATCAGACAAAATAGATAAATTGATATATAATAGATGTTAGATATGGCAAGAGAAAACTTTGGTAAAATATCCTTATTTATTGTTATGTTATATAGATTGTGATGATAGTTATTAGTTATGTATCTTCCTCCAATCCCATCAAGTTGTGTATATTAAATATATCTAGAATTCTGTCTGGTAACTACATTTAGATCAAAGACCTTACTGCCTGCATGTCAAATTCTCTCCATACATTCTGTCTTAATCTAGACACTTAAACAGAAGTCTATAAATGAAATTAGTAATTTCTTCCCACCTCTCTCTGTGTCTCTGTCTTTGTATGTATGTATGTATGTATGTATGTATGTATGTATGTATGTCTATCTGTCTATCTGTCTCTGTTTTTCTCACTCACATAATTGGACACACACACACACACACACATCATACAAACAGTACAGCAGCAATAAGGTGACCACCATAAAGAAATTTGATCACCAAAGGGCGAAATCAGAAGCAACAATTGCTGAAATCTAGTCTATCTAGGCAACTAGTATGGGCCCTGCCCCTTCATGGGCAAAACAGAATCTTGGATTTGCCCAGTGGGAAATTCTTAAGCTCCTCGCTTTCTGCTGCTATCATCCTTTCCTCCTGATAGCCCCCCATTACAGGTTTTCTCTTGACCAGGGAGGTGAGGATTGGGGTGCCTTCACATAAGTCTGCATTTCACATCTTGACACTAAAAGAAGTTGTTTTCACCCTTGAAGTCATCCTGAATATAGGCTTGTGGTGGAATGTTCTGTATGCTGTAAATAAAGTAACTGATTTGGCCTATGTAGAGCACCGTAGAAGTGGGTGGAGAATCAGAGCACAAGCAGGTAGGAAGAAAGGTGGAGTTAAGTCAGTCTCCATCGGACCCCCAAGAGGAACAGACATGTAAGAGGTACTGGCCAGCCACGGGCTGAGCCACGTGGCTGGAAGATTAATAGAAATGGGTTAATCTAAGTAGAAAGAGCTAGCTAGTAATGGGCATAAGACATGGGCCAAACAGTTTAAAGGATATAAGCATGTGATTAATTTCTTTGGGGGACAAAAGCCGCAGTGGACCAGGTTCCAACCGCCGCCACACGCGCACCAGGTCACAAACCTCCCGGACCCAAAACAGTCATGGTGGAGGGGAAATTTACTACAACATAGGCTTACAGAATTTCAGGCAATATAATTTGGCACCAGGCATTTTAGTCCACCAAGATTTTGGTAGGCTCCTACAAATTATAAAATGGGGTCTACTAATACTATTCCTTTCCCCTTTTTATTTGGTATTTATAACTTTACAATTTCTTTCCTGGCATGGTCTCATTCTTAAAACAAACAGCAAACAGTGGCTGTCAACATAACGTGTGTCTTCTCCCATCCCTTTTCTCTATAACTATAACATTACCTCCCAAGTTACTGTTGTCATCAAGATGACCAGAGGTTTTGCCACTTCAGGCATGCATTGTCATCTTTCCAGCCCTGTATCCAGTTCCTCACATTCATTGACTGCCATCTAATCACACTAATAAGAGTTTTGATAGAGCAGTATCCATGTCTGTCATCAATCATGGCATTGTTCAGGCTGGTCATGCTAGCTTCTGGGTAAATATTATTAGAGGGCTTACTAATTTTTAATACATAGAAAGGCACTTGATTAATATTTATTAACTAAATTCTTTATGGTAAGCATCATGCAAATACATTGTTTTGAAACATTTGTATTTACACATTCATATCTACACTATTTAAAAATAAGGAAACACCTCCAGGAGTACAGGGAATACGGCTCCAGCATGTGAGTTCAGTTCCCCACACTGTGCACCATGACTGGAGACCACTCTTCAGCTGAAACCCAAGCAAAGGAGGCCCCATCATTCCTCTGGTTCTAGACATAGAAAACTTAAAGCCTGCTCATTTCCTTGTAGACTTAGGTCATTTCTGTTTGTACCTATTACTTATATGCTATAAAATGTTTTAAATGCTACCTATTATGCAATAGTTACTTGAATGAACTCTAAAACATAAGGAACAGCTTGACAGCCTTTGAAATAATGGTGTTCTATCCCAGAACTCTTTTGCATAATTCTCTTCAGTGAGCATACTTAATGGAATGTGTCCATGTTGAGTTTTCTGATCATTCTTGGATGGTTTATTTGTTTAACTGATGCTTTCTATTCATTGAGGGGATTTTATTACAGAACTATATGCTGTTTGCCAAAGCCATACACTGACCTATTTTGCTTTCTACAGAAATTATGACCTATTAACCATTTTGAAGGGGATGCACATGCAAATCAAAATTGACACAAACTGTAGACTGATATAAACATAAACATTACTCCATTCAGTATTTACTGAGCACAGATTACTTACAAACTCTAAGCGAGACCTATTTTGGTATATACCATAAAATATTTTTAAAACAGCATTTAAACAATGCTTTAAAAGGTAGCTATAATTTTAATTTTAACTTGTGTGCATGTGTGTGAGAGAGAGAGAGTGTGTGAGTGTGTTGACAGTGGGAAGAAGTTGATAGTAAAATGTACAACATATTCACTGATTAAAATGTCAGAAGATTTATTCTGATTACAAGTTAAATATCAGAAGATGTATTCAATTACATAAACGTAACTTGCAAAATGTATGTCCTTCCTAGATTTATGGTACACGTGTGGAATAATGCTTAAAGAAGACCAATGAAAATAACACTGTTTTAAGTATTTCCCTGTTTCCTGAAAACACTGGGTGCAGCAATTAAGGGCAAATCTCAGAGAAGCAATTCTGTTATCAAAAGTGATGGATGGACAAGATTCCACTGCTTTAGCCCCTTTCCTAAGTTTGCCTGCATAAACTTTCCAGAGTGTTTTTGTTGCTTCAGGGAAATGATGCCTGTGGGTCTCTAGATACCACTTTAAAGGCTACAACAATATGAATCCACATGGTGCAAATAGCAATCGCTTCAGAGGGATGGAAAAATCCTCCGGATACCTGAGACCCTCGCTTTACATCTGCCTCCATCTGGGTTTTGCCGGAGAACCTTGCCCACTCCTCTTCATGACTAACGAGTGTATATAGTAAACTCTTTGAAATGTGAGTATTATGGGAAGGATCGCAGTTGCTTTAAATTATAGAAGTTGGCAAGTGCCTGGGAGAAGGAGTGGGAGGCTGTTTAAACTGAGAAAGACAGTTGCAGAGCTTCGTCCACAGCATGAGCTCCGAGCCTCACACATCCTCTACTTCTCACCAGCACACTGCTCTGCATTGTTGTGAAGCTGCTTCAGTGGAGAACACATTTCTACTCTGAATACTTTTTAATGGTTTGTAAATTCATGAGAGAACTAAATCAAAGAAGTCTTATGTTTGGGGGAGAAGTCTGAACCCAGCAATGCCCAAGAAAGGTAAGCTATGGCTTTCACTACAGTCTTTCTCTTTTCCTCTTCTGTATAGACTTTATCAAAATATTTGCAGGAAGAACCACAGATAGCTACTTAAGGAGAAGGGGGGTGGGATGTGTAGATACAGTGTCAACAAATGATAAATCAGAGGTTGGAAAGCCTCAGCAGCGTGTCTTTCCTACTTTCTATTCTGCTTAATGTGGTACGCGTCTTTGTATGGAAATGCTGTTTCTCTTAGATAAGGTGGGAGGCTTTCCCTGAAACCCCCAGATTTTGAGAATAGACTGTCCAGTGAGTGATGGGCTAATGTATGGCCAAGATCTCAGTATCTGTGTGTATGAAACTCGCCACCCAGAGCTGGGAGTCTTAGAATTCATGAAATCTTCTCATAGATTGTGGTAAAATTCTAAAACGTCTTTCAGTCATGGTTACTGTGACTTTTTCATGGATTATGTTTTCTACAGTTAAGGAAGTCATTTGACCATTTGTTGTAAGAACCTGGGACTGTATTACTGATATTAACTTTATCTCCCTGGAGGGGAAAAATAAACAAAACAAAACAGTTGAATATGACATGACATTTTTAGGTTAAGTCAAAGTCCGCGGAGAGTGTTGTTATCTGCATAGGGTAATTGTCAGTTATGCCTTTGGATAGCTCTCAGTTTGGGGTGTTTCGTTTTGTGTTTTTCTATGCATTGGTTTTCTGAGAAGAATCTTGGGGTAGAAGGTTATGAACATTCTGTGCATCTTTCTATTTCCTGGAGAAACACTGTTGTCAGCTAGTTCCTGTTTTTTTCCAAGGCAGAATTCCAGGTGCAAAACCCCAACCCCACCCTCAGATATTCCCTGAGATCAGAAGTGGATCCTGCAGGCTAAGTTTCAGCAGAGTGCAGCACTCATTGCTCCATACGCACACATACGTATGTGCTTTCTCTGGCAGAGATTATAGAACTGCATTTGCTTGAGCTTAGATGGTTGGAACATGGAGGTAACCTCAGTCTGCAAGACCCAGTAGTGTAGAAATATAGGCCATCAAGGCAATTAGGGGCTGGGAGCTATTGCCGCAGTGGCTGTTTCCCTCTAAGAAAGCCCCTACCTTCTTATTATTCTTTTTCTTCTGTGTCAAATTTAGTTACATAATGAGGATTTCGCTGGCTCTTGAGCCCTTGTTGATTAAGGTCAGAGTAAAGGCATTGCTGAATAAAAGCAAGGAGGTGACTCTATTAGCTCCTGGCAAAGTAGTAAAGGAACATCATGTGTTAGATACCTCCCTCTACCCATACCTGCTAATGGGGTAAGTAGCCCGCGACGCCAGTCCATAGACTTCTCTATTCCCTATCTTCCCTGCTTTCTCCCCCTATGCTACCCACAACAGCCTACAGACCACTACCAGAGAACAGGAGGGCAGGCAGGCAAACCTATCACCTCTGCCTCTTTCCTAGTTCTTCCAGCCCACCCCTGGACAGTAAAGAAAGCCCCCACCCTAATTGGAGGGGGTCTCCAGTACCCCACCCATGACCTCATTGCAGGCAGTTAGAGAGCTGGATCGCCAGCGCTTGCATGGCGCCTGAGTGGGCCCTGGGGATGGGTGCGGTCTAAAAATGCGCAGTATGGCATGACGTGGTTTCCCATCACGGGCTCCCACAGAGGCTGGCGGCATCTCTGGAAGCTAAACTTGCCAGGTCCCACCCCAGAGCCCAAGAAGCACACATACACAAACACACATCACGTCCCCCCAACACACACCCTATGAAGATGAAAACAAAGGCAATAAGGGTTGCTAACAAAAATCACCAAGCTGGCTGACTCATCCGAAGCTCAGTCACGTGGGCTTTGTAACAAAACACGGATAGTGTTTTGGAAGCAACCAGTCAGGACCGTCTACAAAAGGGTCCTGAGTAGAAAGACTGAAGGTGACCTAACTGTGTCCTTGCTACAGAATCTAGGAGAGAGAAGCAGCCTCTTCCAGGAATGGGGAGAGGAGAATGTTAACTACTGAGCTGCCAGGGGGACAGTGGCTACCTGACTTGCTTTTGTGTGAACTGGGCTTAGCCAAGTTTGTGGGATATAGAATGTGTCTCAATGCAGTTATCCAGACTTGACAAGCCAGGCTTAGGAGTCACAGGTCCAAGAGCTAAAGAGGGAATTCCATCTTGTTCAACAAGTCTTTCCAGAGGACCCACATGTGCCAGGTCCTTCAGCAATGTGCTTTAAAAGCAATGTTAACGTCAGCAGCAGTGCAGACAACATGAACACACCAAGATATGCCTTGTACCACAGTCTGCTTCAGTCAGAGAGAAATTTCTATGGAGTATCCCTGAACTAGACTTCAGAGGCTGAGCCCCTTACCACAAGAAAGTCAAAGGGTTGTTAGCAGCTTGGCAGAGGTATAAAGATATAGGAAAATATCCAGGCGATGAATCCCTTTCCCAAAAGCAACCAGCTTCATGACTATTAGGCATAAGATAATTTGATGTATTGCTTGGTCTAGCAACTTCAGGGATGTGAAAAGCTATGTGCCACAGTAAAGGAGGGCATTTTGTTCCAGTTTTGTAGACATTTGATATCAAATCCCAGCCTTCACTCTGATGTATAAACTTGAACCCATTCAAATGCCAGGGGTTTTACTCCTTAGCGGAAAATAGTAGAATTCCTCTTCTGAGGGCATCCTGAGGAATGCCTTGGAGAGTCTGTGTGAGGGCCTGTCTCGTACTGCCTGTCATGACAGCTTCATCATGCCAGCTATCACCAACTATTCAGAGCTGGTTTTACTGCAGACACTCTTCTCATTTTATCTGGTTGGTGTGTTCTCTGGCTCTCCATGAATGGGAACCTTTACGATCTAATGTTTTCCAAAGTCATTAACCAAGAAACTTAAAAAACAAAATATTGAATTCTTGTTGGAAAACTAGTGAGATGAGAATAAGTGTCATTAAGTTGTAGGAGGTTCCACAAGACTTAATAGGAAGGTTCCAATTCTCTATGGCCGCTTCACAAGGTGCCCTCTCTTAAAGCCCAACTCAGATTCTTGTGTTCAAAAATATTGAGTTATAAAACCCATTTTCAACTTTTAGATGGAAAAGGGACAGTAGTAAACTAAAGAACGTTGTCAGTGAATAAACACTGGAAAAGTCAGTTCCTATCTACTGGTCAGGGACCCAGCTGAGCAGAGTATCCATGCTAAGATCTCAGAAATTGCTACCTTATTTCCAGTGACTTCTAAAAAGAGAATATAAAACGTACACTACAGTTCTGAAATGCAAAATATACTAATTGTAATATGGAATGTAAGAGAGATTCCAAGTTAGTGAAACTTAAAAAAAAAAAAATAAAGACCCCAATAATTAGAATAGCCAGCCACATTCCTTAATGACCATCATGCACAGAGAATCCTTCACAATATGGCTAGCCCATTCCTAACTTATACCCCTCAGGTGGAAGCAGATGACTCATTCCAGATATGAGGAAACTGAGCCAGAGGAACTAGAAAACTCCCTAATCCTTCAGTACCTAAGTGCCAAAATGGGGAGTCTCATACTGAAGCATATCTGATACCTTGGCCCTGGCCAGGAAAGAGTCCTCAAATTAGGTAACTTGTAACATAATACTTAAAGGTTGTATAAGGACCGGTGGGTAGGACATTCCAGGCCGAAAGGACAGGTCACTCTTTTTTTTTCTTTTTATTATTATTATTATTATTATTATTATTATTATTAACAAAGAAGTCACACTTTCTATCCTTGTATATCTTTATTCAAGGTCCCTTCCCCCTTCCACCACATCAGGTCATTCTTTCTTCTCCACAACTCCCCATCCCCTCCCTGGGCAGGATACAGGCAGTCCCATTGTCCCACAGACCCAATATTGCTTAGTTCAGTCTCCACTCCTGGCAGATTCAGTTTTGTCCCCTCTCCCTCAAGAGTGAGTCAGGTGTTCCTCTAGGGGGAGTGGGATCCAAGGAGTCAATCCAGGGTGTTTCTGATCCCAAGCTGTTCAGTTTTTTGTGTTTTGCAGCTTGGGTATGCTTTGCTTTCTTCTTGTTTGTTTGTTGGTTTGTTTAGAGTCCACTAATGAGTGAGCACATCCCCTGCTACTCTTTCTGGGTTTGTGATACTTCGCTCAGGAGGATATTCTCCAAATCCATCCATTTGCCTGTGAATTTTAGGATATCATTTTTCCTTACTGCTGCATAGTATTCCATTGTGTAGATGTACCACAGTTTGTTAATCCATTCTTCAGTTAAGGGTCATCTAGGTTGTTTCCAGGTTCTTGCTATTACAAATAACTCTGCTATGAACATAGTTGAGCTAATGCCTTTGGAGTGTGAATGCGCATCTTTAGGGTATACCCCCAGAAGTGGTATTGCTGGGTCCTTGAGGAGATTGATTCTCAATTTTCTGAAAAACCACCATATTGCATTCCAAAGTGTCTGGACAAGCTTACACGCCCACCAACAATGGAGGAGTGTTCCCCTTGATCCGAATCCTCTCCAGCATAGGTTGTCCTCTGTGTCTTTTATCTTAGCCAATCTAACAGGTGTCAGGTGGTATCTCAAAGTTGTTTTGTTTTGCATTTCTCTGATGGCTAAAGATGATGAGCACTTTTTCAGGTGCCTTTCAGCCATTCGTAGTTCCTCTGCTGAGAATTCTCTTTTTAGATCTGAACCCCATTTTTTTGATTGAGTTATTCAAGGTTTTGGGCTCTAAATTCTTGAGTTCTTTATGTATCTTAGAGATCAGTCCTCTATCACTTGTAGGGTTGGTGAAAATCTTTTCCCATTCTGTAGGCTGTCGTTTTGACCTGTTAACACTGTCCTTGGCTTTACAGAAACTTCGTAGCTTCAGGAGATCCCACTTATTGATTGTTGATCTTAGTGCCTGTGCTACTGGTGTTATATTTAGGAAGTGGTTGCCTGTGCCAATTTGTAGAAGTGTATTTCCCACTTTCTTTTCTATCAAGTTTAAAGTGACTGGGTTTATGTTGAGGTCTTTGATCCACTTGGATTTGAGTTTTGTGCAGGGTGACAGGCTCGGATCTATTTGCATTTTTCTGCACACTTCCATCCAGCTATGCCAACACCATTTGTTAAATATACTATCTTTTTTCCATTGAATATTTTGGGACTCTTTGTCAAAGATCAGGTGTTCATATGTTTTTGGGTTAATGTCTGCATCCTCAATTCTATTCCATTGATCCACAAGTCTGTTTTTATACCAGTACCAGGCTGTTTTTGTTACTGTAGCTCTATAGTATAACTTGAAGTCAGGGATGGTGATACCTCCTGAGGTTCTTTTGTTGAGTAAAATTGCTTTGGCAATCCTGCCTTTCCTGTTATTCCAAATGAAATTGAGTATTGTTCTTTCAAGGTCCAAAAAATATTGTGTTGGGATTTTGATGGGCAGTGCATTGAATCTGTAGATTGCTTTTGGTAGAATTGTCATTTTTACTATGTTGATCTTACCTATCCAGGAACATGGGAGAGCTTTCCATTTTCTGATATCCTCTTCAATTTCTTTCTTCAGTGATTTAAAATTTTTGTCAAATAGGTCTGTTACTTCTTTGGTTATAGTTACTCCAAGGTATTTAATATTATTTGCTGCTATAATGAAGGGTAATGCTTCCCTTATTTCTTTTTCAGCTCTTCTATCTTTAGTGTATAAAAGGGTTACTGATTTCTTTGAGTTTATCTTATATCCTGCTACATTACTGAAGGTGTTTATCAGCTGTAGCAGTTCCTTGGAAGAATTTTGTGGGTCACTTATGTATACAATCATATCATCTGCAAATAGAGATAGCTTCACTTCTTTTTTTCCAATTTGTATCCCCTTAATCTCCTTTTGTTCTCTTATTGCTTTAGCTAAAACTTTGTGAACTATATTGAATAGATAAGGGGAGAGAAGACATCCTTGTCTAGTTCCTTATTTTAGTGGGATTGTTTTGAGGTTTTCTCCATTAAGTTTGATACTGGCCGTTGGCTTCTTGTAAATCGCCTTTATTATATTTAGATATTTTCTCTGTATTCCTGATCTCTCCAGGGTTTTAATAATAAAGAAGTGTTGGATTTTGTCAAAGGCTTTTTCAACATCTAAGGATATGATCATGTGGTTTTGTTCCTTTAATTTCTTTATATGATGGATAACGTTTACCGTTTTTCTTATGTTAAATCAGTCCTGCATTTCTGAGATGAAGCCTACCTGGTCGTGGTGGATGATACTTTTTATACATTGTTGTATACAGTTTGCTAAAATTTTGTTGAGAATGCTAGCATCAATATTCATGAGGGAAATTGATCTGTAATTCTCCTTCTTTGTTGTGTCTTTGAGTGACTTGGGTATTAGGGTAATCGTGGCCTCATAAAAGAAATCTGGCAATATTCCTTCAGTTTCTACTGTGTAAAATAGTTTGAGGAGTAAAGGTAGTAATTCTTCTTTGAATGTCTGGTAGAATTCGGCACTGAAACCATCTGGACCAGGGCTTTTATTTTGGGGGAGGTTTTAAATGACAGCTTGAATTTCCTTAAGGGTTATAGGCCTGTTTAGGTAATTAATCTGATCTTCATTTAATTTTGGTAGATGGTACCAGGACAGGTCACTCTTACAGGAGAGAATTGAGGACTAGCAGTAGGGCATCCTTGACAAAAGAAAGTGCAGCCACAGAGAACAGAGCACAAAGCAAGATGAGACATGGACTGTAACTCCCAGAAGCCTCGAATGCCAGAACACAAGGTGTAGTGTCTTTCATGGAATAACCATTATATGTTTGTAAACAAGGAAGTAACATAATGGGAACAGAGAGAAAATCATATTAGAAGGCTAGATGTGTCCTGGTGATGCTGAAGCTCTTGCAAAATTTATGGGGAGAAAGGTACATGTGGCCCAGTCTACAGGTCCAGACTATTATTCTGGTCTTTGAGACAGCAACCCTCAGGCCTCACTAGATCTACATTTCATGTGGACCTCAGTCTCAGTTTCAGTGCAAGGGACCAGTGTAAAGAATGAGGAGTGTGGGAGAGGCTGGCTGACCCAGGGGAGCCCTCACAGTCTACATTCAAAAAGATAACATGCTGAGCATTTTTATGGAAATCATCAAGTATACTGTTCCCTGTTCCATCACTGGGTTCCAGACTTTTAGCTCATATCAAGCAGGCATATTTCCAAAACAACCTTTGGATCTACAAAAGTTTTATGAGTTTACAGCTAAAGCAATTACATAATAATGGTATTGGCATGCAGTGATGGAGGGGAGGGGAGTTTAATATATCTCTTCCGGAGGGACTTAAGTCCTTCTTCCTGGCTGTCTGCCTTTTGCAAAAATAAACTCCCCTGTGTCTGAGAACTCTGAGCACAGCTTGTAGGACATTCTCAGAGGTTTTTGAATGGGATTGCTTATAGGGGTGCTTTATGAGCCTCTGCATCATCCCAGGTGATGGCATTCAGAGATCAGGAATTAATTCCCCTTGATTCCCCACTGCCTTACAATTGGAGCAGGCCTGGATCTTAATTAATAAGCAGAGGTCTTTAAAAAATGTCACATTCCTGTGTTTTCTTTAATTCAACTAAAATCTTACTCTAAGATTCCACACCAGCAGTGCTTCAGCTTCAGAAATGACTGGTGCTGCCAGCTCCAGCATTTGCCTCACCAGGATCATGGAACAATCTCAGAAGAACCTCCTTCACACTGCTACACCAGCTCTAATCTATTGCATGGCCCTTTAGGTCCTTGGATTACACTCCCAAACCCTGGCTATGTACTGGGGATCATTGGAAAGACAGCATAGTCTAGTAGCCGAGCATTACCACGCAGCCCTGGCCTCTGAGATAGGACAAGCCACACTGGGTAGCACAAGATTTCTCATAGACACTTCAACCTAAGTATACCAGGTCTTGGAAGATCTCTCATCAAAAGCCCCGTTTTTTTCCCTCACCCACATATACATTGAATCTGGAAATCTCCTTTAGATGATTTTTTGATATTTGATGATTTTTTATTATTTTGAGGTTGTGTTTCAATTCCATTTTTCCTTTTCTCTCTCCAAGCTTTCCCATCTGCTCACCACCACCCCCCAACACACACACTCTTCTTCAAAGTCATGACCTCTTTTTTCATTAACTGTTATTATAATACATGCATATATACACATTTGTATGTGCATATATATATATATATATGTTCCTGAATAGAACCTGTAGTGTCTTTATAACGTTACTTGTATGCATGCTTTCAAAGCCAACCATTTGGAATTGAACAACTGATTAGTGTACCCTTCCCTGAGGAGGACTCCCTCTCTGTTCCCAGCTTTACTCAGTTGCCTGTGGTTCTCTGTATGGGGCTGGGGCTTCATGGTCTTTGCAGTGTGAAATGTTGCTCAGTGTTTTCCTTGTAAAGTTAGAACTCTCTAAAAAGAAAGACAGAAATTTGTCTGTCCTTGAAACAAGGAAGCACAGGATCTGCCAGTACCCTTGAAACACTGAGGTGGTGATGGAAAACAGTACAGAGATCAACATCTCAAAGTAAAACTGTTGTGCATTAAATAATCTCTAGGCATTAAATAATCACCCAAGAACTGTGCTCCCCCCAAGTTCATAAAACAAATTCTTCAAAGTTACAAGTTCTGACAAAGGAAGTTTTACTATGTTTGCACTAATAGTGTCCTTTAGTTAAGTGCTGGCTTCTTTACCAGCCCTGTGTACATACTGCGGCCTCATCACCCATGTTTTTAGAGAAGAAAAGGTGAGAAACTTGACTGTCTGTAGGTAGTGTGTGTGTGTGTGTGTGTGTGTGTGTATTCATATATATGTGTGATCATGTGCATATGCATATGGAAGCCAGAAGACAACATAGATATTGTCCCTCAAGAGACATCCTTCTTTTATTTGTTTGTTTACTGAGAAAGGGTCTCTCATGAGCCTAAGTAGGCTAGATTGACTGGCCACTAAGCCCCCAGTGATCCACCTCAGCCTCTTCAGCTTTGAGCATATAAGAGCCTGCCACCATGCTCACTCACCATTCCCAGATTTTAAGCAAGAGTGGGTACTAGAAATTGAACTCAGGTCATAGCATTTGCAGGGCAGGTACAATACTAACTGAGCCATCTCTCAAGCCCACGGAGTAAATATTTGCACTCATGTTTTGTCTGTCTCAAAAATATCTATACATATTCTACTCTGCCACACAGAATCCAAGAAAAACTTCCTTATTTTTTTGTTTAGCAATGAAGAACTCTGTTCTTGAATACTCCTTTAGTAACTACCACCAATGAAAATAAAATGTTTTTCTAATTTGTTTTATGTGCATACATGTTTCTTCTGGGTTTATGTCTGTGTACCAAGTGCATGCCTCGTGCCTCAAGAGCCAAAAGAAGCTCTTGGGTCCCCTGGTATTAAAACAGTTGTGAGCTGCTATATGGCTGCAAGGAATGGAACCCTGATCCTCTAGAACAGTCAGCATTCCTGACCACTGAGCCATCTCCCCAGTCCCTAAAATTTTAAATGGAGATCTTCTGTCCCTACATAATTCTTGCTTTATGTAGTAAGATGTCTTATTACCTAGTCTCATATTTCATCTGTGGCAGATGGATGATCCAACCCTATTGAAGAGAGGGTAGAAAGGTAAAGGATGTTAGCCAACCAAAGGAGAGTTCTTAAAGAGACAAAATTCTTATCCATTTTTCTGTCTTCTGCCTCTAACTCCAGAGAAGAAAGTGACTCCTCTCAACAAAAGATCAACTAACCACAGAACCAAATCAAACTGATCCAGCTCTGAGCTTCCACATTCTACCAATGATGCAAAGCCAGAGCTGATCCTGTCACCCTGAAACACATTGCTACCAGATGGTCTCAGACAAAACTCAAGAGCAGTCATTAAAACACTGTTTGTTTGCTAATGACCAACATCCCACAAACAGCTTATCCTCTTAAATTACGGCAGCATTTTTTTTAAAGTGTTGTTTTTTTTTTTTCTACATTAATTATTTTTGCAAAACTTTTTGAATCAGCTTCTATTTCATTCCACTCTGAACTCTACTTTGACATTAACCTGGTTTGGCATTAACTTGTTCACCAAGGAATTATGTCAGCTTCCGGGAGCACTATTGCTTCTTTGTTCCCTCTACAATAAAGAAAGAACATGTTTGTGGGTGTGGATTTTAGGGGATGCTATGATCCTCAATAGTAGGTATTTGAAGCTGAGATCCCATGCCAACAGTGTTGAGAGGCAGAGCTTAATGGGAGGAATTAAAGCATGTGAATTCCCCGTGTATTGATACCCTTTGCACAGGTCTTCCTTGTGCTGAGTTCCATTGTATGTATTTGTTCATGTTCTATTGTTTTCTCAAACAAGGTAAAAAAGCATCATGGTCCTTAATAGATAAGGGCTCTTTGATCAGAGACTTCCCAGCCACCAGAAGTTACTATTTGTCACTTATAAATGGTCCAGTCTCAAGGATTCTGTCATAGCAGCACAAAGGGTATTAAAGTAGGAGCTTTGAGCATCTACTTCTTTGTCACCTCCATGCCTTCCACTCTTCTCCACACATTCCACTCTTGTAAGCAGCCAGCCCTTGGTTCCTAAAGCCATCCTTTACTAACAGAGGCCTGAAGAATCTGGATCCATTTCCTTTAACAAATTCTATGAAGCCATTCTATTACCTGTCAAAGAACTGCAATGTCACATGATCCCAATGTAATCTGAAGATATAATGTAAAACTCTTGGTTCTTGAAGAAATTTATATACTGGGTCCTAGAATACACAGTGCTCCTGCAGTCAAGAGGGAATGCATTTAAACGGACTTTTAAACTGCCTAAAAGACACAGGCTTCACTTCCAGCTTTAATACCAGCAGAAATAAAATGCTAATACCTAATAAAATTACCCCTTCTGTGAAACACCACCGATCATTAGAAAGTTCTTCATTATAGCAGAATTGTGTCATTATTTGAGAGCTTATGATTGTCTTTATCCCTGCCTCTTACACAGCAAGAGAAAGTCCTCTCTCTGTTTGCCTTCTCTCCTTCTCCAGGGTCTCCATTTATGGGAAAAATATTTGCGTGTACTTTGTGGTTTACTAAGTATGTATGCATGTTCTCCCTTGACACAGAATCCAGCCTGATCCCAGGCTCCAAATGACCGGCACATCTCCTATCATAGTTCAGACCTTTCCTGTTAACAAGACACAAGTACCCTGATGAAGGTAACTAGGGAAGGAGGGGCTGATGTTGTCTGACAGTCATGGCTGGGAAGTCAAGACAGGCAGAGCTGGAGGCAGCAGCTCCTGTTGCATCTGGAGTGGGGAAGGAGAGAGCCATGATTGTTCATGCCCAGCTAGCTTCCTCCTCTTTGTTCAATTCAGGATCCAAGTCTAGAGAATGGGGCCTACTTGAAGGGTGTGTCTTCCAATCTCAATTATTAACCAAGATCATCCCTCACAAGTATTTCCATAAGCTTATCCTGAGGAGACTCCAGATCCTGTCAGACTGATAATCAGTGTACCCATCAAATTCTCCCTCTCCTGAAGTATAGATGCTACCCAAAAACTTGCTCTGGAAGAAAAAAAAAAACATGGCAATCAATTAGTGGCTCATAGGGAAAGTGGTATGTCTCTCAGGGTGACCCTAACTACCACTTTGGTTGCTGTTGAGCACCCGTAGTCCAGGGAACTGTTAAGTCCTATGACTTAAAGATACTACTATTAGTGCTAAATTTGTGCCAATAAGCCCATCAGAAAAAAAATTAACTAAGACATTGTTTTTTAAAACAGTTCTAACAATGCTTGTTTTCAGCCATGTTAGAATTAGTTTTTCATAGAAAAGAAAGTGGGAAATACACTTCTACAGATTGGCACAGGCGACCATTTCCTAAATATAACACCAGTGGCACAGACACTAAGACCAACAATCAATAAGTGGAATCTCCTGAAGCTAGTAGGCTTCTGCAAAGCCAAGGACATTGTCAATAGGACAAAATGACAGCCTACAGAATGGTAAAAGATTTTCACCAACCCTACAAGTGATAGAGGACTGATCTCTAAGATATATAAAGAGCTCAAGAATCTAGAGCCCAAAACCTTGAATAACCCAATCAAAAAATGGGGTACAGATCTAAAAAGGGAATTCTCAGCAGAGGAACTACGAATGGCTGAAAGGCACCTGAAAAAGTGCTCTTCATCTTTAGCCATCAGAGA